>JAKSZP010009644.1:0-76130 GCA_022478985.1 Massospora cicadina | reverse complement strand
AGGGCCCTAATCCCGTGCTTTGACAAGCTGTCCCAAATTGAACACCCTTTAATCAGTTGCATTGCTATGAGGAAGTTGTTGGTCAATTTCTTAAAAATTTAATTTACAATAAAATTCCCCACAAATTCCCAAATTTTTAAAATTTACTTCAAATTTTCTTTTCTGAGCTCACAATGGCACTAACGTTGTGGCCCATCAGCCCCTACATTGGCTGGGCAATACAGTTATGATAATTACAATAGCTCCCCCCATAGTCAACTGGATCTGTTGAGCAAGAAACTTATGGGATATAAGCCCGTTGTTGAAGCCATACACCATCAGGATATTAAAATCCTGTGGACTCAATTATCACAACTTCACGCAAGGATCCGCCCCCTTGCTTCTGCTTTTGTGATGAACCCTCCAATGAAGTTTTCCCAAAGGAACTAGTCTGATAGTGCAACATCCTGAAGTAAGGCCCACGGGGTCTGGAGTTGTAACGGCCTGGTTCATTGCCAGGTTTCTTTTTACGCTTGCCTCACATCAACGTGCATTTGTTTCCCATCTTCCCGCGCCATACAACGTCATTTGAGCGGCAATGCCTCTGTCATTCTGGCTTGCTTTTTGGGTGCTCCTGCATCCCAACTGGCAGGCCAATCTAAACTTCATCTGCCATTTCCCTGATAGGTATGCCCACAGCATTCTGGCTTTATTCTGGGTGGTAACTCACCTGGAGTTACAGGACAGTCTAAATTTTCTTTTCAGAACGCTCCATAATATAATGGAGCGACCAATAACTCTCACTCTCCATCTTACCTTTTGGATGGGGTGTCACGTGGGTTTTCCCATACCAGTTTCAAACCCTTTTTCAGTTGGCCAAGTCTGATTCCATCCTGGGCTCCACAGATCAGGAGTTTCAGGATCCAGTATTTCACAAAGGGTTCATATCAGATTTTCCCCTCCTTCTGTTGGTTACCACCATTAGCTCAGCAATACTAAAAACGCTTACCTACATACAGGACCAAGCCTATTTCCTGTTATCTATGGAAATTCATCTGGGTGCACATCAAGTGTCAATTGAGACTTTGGTAGATACAGGGGCAGCCAGAAATTACATGAGTTTAAATTTAGCGCATTAGTTGGAATTGGACTTGTATGTTGGTCTGGAGGCGTTGGTTGCATCTTCATCCAGGAAGTTATCTTACAAACTGTGTCTTCCAGTCTCATTTCAAGTGGACAATTATAAATTTTGTGATTATCTCTTAGCCATGACTGACTTTAAGTCCCAGGGAACGTCCTCTGGGCGTCAATTAAGCCATATTTCTGTTCCTGAGTAAGAAGGTACTGAAGAGGATGATCATACCCCTCGTTACTCAGGGCGATCTCACTCACATGGTAGACAAGCACTGGGTAACAGCCCTTCCACTTCTGATCCTGCTACCAGTACCCACACTCTCATCAGCAGAACTGTTATGAGGAATCAGTGAAATCTGTGTCAAAATTGCCAAAATAAAATCAATCACAACTAATTTGAGTGGCAATCAGCCCGATGTTCAGATTTCAAATGGTTAAAAAGGTAAGAAGACCAATCTATTGGTCAGAATGCCTGACAGTTGCAATTCAGTTAACACATCAATTGAAAAAGACTCCCCCCTCCCAAATCCACCGGGCAGCACCCCCAATGGGCAGGTAATAGCATTGGACACCATCAACAAGGTTTTAAAGCTTCCTGCTGGCAAATCAGGTGTTGCGCCTGATGCAATGCCACTGACCAAACTAACAGCCCAGTGACTGAGCACAGGCAGGTTGGGTGTCCCAAACCCGTTTCCAACCAAATGGGTCCACCCATATGTGGGGTGGTCTTGGGGAATTCCCGCCACTTGTTGGCCCAAGCGCTGTCATGCCAACTGTTGGAAACATAGCTGAGCATTAGTTCAGGCATTTGAGGTTGAACTGACAGAGACTTAGTCTGCCGCCAAATTTTGTGCTGTCAGTTCCCAGGGAACTAACCTGCCCATTCTCAAATAATTCACCGCTTAAGTTGAACTTGCAGGACATGAACTCAGCTTGTTTTCCCTCAAAATTGATAACTATTTAATCAGGCGTATTGCACTGAAAAAATGTTGGTAAATTCTCCTTCCTTAAAATTTTCCAATAAAAACAACCTCCCCCAAAACCCCATTTTTATATTTTGAAAATTGAGCTCCCTTCCAGTTCCATATTCTTTGTACCAGCAGCAGTGTCTCTGGCATTCTGGTTTGCCATTTGGGTGCTCTGGCATCCGGGCTGACAGGCCAGTCTAATTCTTACTTACTGTTCACCTGACATAATTGACCAACCATTAATATCTACCATTTATGCCTTTCTCATAGATATTGGCACAGCAATGGCCCCTTCTTTCCAACTGAATCAGGTTGTATAGAAGATTATCCCTGCCCATACTAGTCCCATCCCACTCAAAACTCCAAACCCATACCCCATAGTTGCTGCGGCTATCTTGCCCATGTCATTAGGGTCTGACATCTCAACTTGCAATGAGTTTGTTCCCCAAAGCTTAGTAGTTTCCCAGCTGTCGCCCTTCAAAGGTGCAATTCCCATGGAACCAGAACTGATAATTGTCAAAAATGAGGAAGAGGCTGAGGAAGAGGTTATCCTGGCATCCCAGAACTCGCGACGTTCCATCCAATATCTTGTGGCCTGGAAAGGAAATCTGGCCTATGAGTACATTTGGGGCAAGGCACACAATTGCGCGAATTACATGAATCCAGCTGAAGCGTTCCACATATCCCACCTTGAGGTTCTCCATTCCCCTCAAAAACCTACATCAGTAATGGCAATCAAGTTACCCAAGGCGCACAAGAATGTGGCTCTTGTACAGTTTCCTGGTGGTGAGGCCCTTCCCTTGGAAAAAGAAAAGGGTAATGTAAGTCCTGGGGAACGTCCTCTGGGCGTCGATCAGGCCATTTTTCATTCCTGAGCAAGAAGTTACCAAAGAGGATGATCATACCCCTCGTTACTCAGGGCGATCTCACTTACATGGTAGACAAGCGGTGGGTAACAGCCCTTCCACTTCTGATCCTGCTACCAGTACCCACACTCTCATCAGCAGAACTGTTATGAGGAATCAGTGAAATCTGTGTCAAAATTGCCAAAATAAAATCAATCACAACTAATTTGAGTGGCAATCAGCCCGACGTTCAGATTTCAAATGGTTAAAAAGGTATGAAGACCAATTTTCTGGTCAGAATGCCTGACAGTTGTGATTCAGTTAACACATCAATTGAAAAAGACTCCCCCCTCCCAAATCCACCGGGCAGCACCCCCAATGGGCAGGTAATAGCATTGACACCATCAACAAGGTTTTAAAGCTTCCCGCTGGCAAATCAGGTGTTGCGCCTGATGCAATGCCACTGACCAAACAAACAGCCCAGCGACTGAGCACGGGCAGGTTGGGCGTCCCAAACCCATTTCCAACCAAATGGGTCCACCCATATGTGGGGTGGTCTTGGGGGATTCCCGCCGCTCGTTGGACCAAACGGCGTCATGCCAACCATTGGAAATGTAGTCAAGCATTAGTTTGGACATTTGAGGTCAAACTGACAGTGACTTGGTCCGCTGAATTTTGTGATGTTGGTTCCCAGGGAACAAAACAGCCCATTTTTAAATAATTCGCCGCTTAGGTCGAATTTGTGGAACCTGATCCTGGCTTGTTTTCCCTCAAAATTGACAACTATTTAATCAGGTGCATCAAACTGAGAAAATTGTTGGTCGATTCTCCTTCCTTAAATTTTCCAATAAAAACAACCTCCCCCAAAATCCCATTTTTATATGTTGAAAATTAAGCTCCCTTCCAGTTCCATATTCGTTGTACCAGCAGCAGTGCCTCTGGCATTCTGGTTTGACATTTGGGTGCTCTGGCATCCAGGCTAGCAGGCCAGTCTAAATCTTACTTGCTGTTTGCCTGACACTGACCTGGAATTTCCAGTTATCTTTAGTGTGGGTTAATGGAGATGCTAACAATTGATATACTTAACTTCAAAAAGGTTACTCTTTGAAAATGCTCACAGTAGTAGTGAGCTCCCAGTATTTAAAACTTTAGGTAAAATGTGGAGCAGAGGTACCATTTCCACACTTGCTACACCCATGAACTTGCCTCTTGATTATCCCTCATCTCTGTCAGCATACAAGGGAATTTTCAACATGAAAAAGCTACTTAACTCCCACCACATTCAAAGTATGACCTTAAATTCTGTACATTAGTACATGTGGTTAACATCAATTGTCCACATTAACCTCATATGGTGGAGGAAACTGCGGCCTTGGATACATTGTTTGATGACATTCTTGCAAAGAGTTGAATCTTTAAGGAGACATTTCCAGCTGTCTCCCCTATTGTGTTTGTGAAAAAGGTGTATGGCACACTGCACTCTTGTGTGGATTACGGTCACCTTAACAACATCACAGTTTACAACCCCTACCCACTTCTGTTGAAACAAACAATCACCCAAGCCATTGCAAAGTCAATAGTATTTTCAAAACTTGATCTGGTGAACGCCTTCAACCAAATCTGGGTAGCCAAAGATCAGGAATGGCTTACCGCTATCTGGACAAGATGGGATATATTTAAATTCCGTGTGATGCCTTTTAGGTTAAAGAATGCGCCTGATACGTTCCAACAGATGATTGATGACGTGCTAGGTGACTTGCGTAACACATGCACTGTGGCTTATATTTATGACATCTTCATCCACTCCTCAACCCCTGAACAGCATGCTTTAGATCTGGAGGCTGTGCTTGCCGCTCTGCACAAGGTGGGTCTATTTGTGAAGCCATCAAAGTGTGAGTTTTTCCATGATGAGGTCACTTTCTTAGATAACTTGGTACTAAAAGATGGCTATACTATTTCACCTTGTAAACTTGAGACTATTCTCAACTGCCCTAACCCAATATCCCTGAAGCAATTGTGGAGTTTCTTGGGCACCATCATCTTTGTCAGATTCTGATATGACTGAACAATAAGATCAAAATAGCCACGGCGGATTGGTGAGAATCCGCTTTCCATGATACTAGTTATGATTATTTGAGCGCCTTGAGATAAAGCGATATTGGATCAGAAATTGTTACTATTGGATTGACTCCATATAAGCCATTAAGATGATGTTGACATTTGCAAATATTGAGTAGATTGCCTTGAACTAAGGCAATAGATAATTGAGAACCCATACTCTTCTGGAACCAATGAGAATACAGTGGAACCAAATAGCTAAGCTGAGGAAACGGTAACATCCAAAGTCACTGAGATATATATGAGATGAGGCGATTGAAGGAGAAGGATTATTAGTAGTTTCAAGAGTACATAACAGCAAAGAACTGCTGTAAATATTATTGAATAAAGTTTTGTCAGGGCAAGTGCTCCATATATTTATTATATCTTTAAGTTTGTACCAAGGACTGGCAATCTCCATATCATCTGTCTGATTGCTCAGTGGGTTTGACCCTGTGCAAATCCCCCAGAGTATCTTAACAATTCTGCTGAAGTTTTAGTAATTTTATTTAAAAATTCTCTCCCAGCCTCTCACAGCTGGACTCTCTGTGCACCCCCTCACTGGCAAGAACGTTCCTTTCCATTGTACCCCAGAATGCCAGAAGGTATTTGATGCTATCAAACAGGTGTTTGTGTCCCCTCCAGTGATCAAGCACGCTGATGCAGACAAACCCTTCATTATTGCATGCAACGCTTCTTCCTCTGCAGTGGGAGCAGTTTTGTTGCAGCAACACAATGGTGTGGAGAACACTGTAGCATAATTTTCCCGTAAGTTTACATCCACAGAGCAGAACTGGGCTAATTACGACAAGGAGCTGGTGGCTATTTCATGGGCGTTAACCCATTGACGGTATCTTCTGCATGGCACTTTGCATGAGGTGACAGTATGGATTGATTATTAAGTTCTTATGTACTTTTGAAAACTGCAGAAGTTGGCATACAATCAAGCCCGTACATACTGCAATCTATGCATTTTTTAATTTTTATATATGTATTTTTAAAGGGCTTATTGAATGTTTTCCCTAATTTTCTCGAGCTACTACCATGCCTTATGTCCCACAGAGGCGGAGGAGCAAGAGCTCACCACAATGATTCCATCATCCCAGATTTTAACCATTGCCTTACCTGTAACTATGTCAGAGGATCCAGACCCAACCGCTCCCTTTTCTGCCCGCATTTTGGCACACCAGATGACTTGATACTAAAGGCTTAGAGTTAGCAGTGCAGCTCACAGATCTGGGACTCAAGCGCTCCAATTACTCATTAGGTGTGGAACGTATTCTGTTCTAGTATTGGTTATGGGTGCCTCCCCAACTTTGTACTGAAGTGATTCAAGACTACCATGATCCCCCAGCAGTTGGTCACCCAGGATTGAAAAAGTGGCTCAACTTGGTGAAGCGGACTTGCAATTGGCCTGAAATTCTTTGAAGATATTCCTGCATGGACAGAAAGTTGTGTTACCTTCGCATGTGTGAAATCAGACCGTTCTGGTCAAGATGGTTTTCTTCATCCCCTGAAACAGGCTGAGGGGCCATGGATGTCGGTGTCTGTTGACTTCATTGTTGCACTTCCTCCCTCAAATGGCCACAATGAGATCATAGTTGTGGTAGACTGGTTCTCCAAATTTACTCTATATATCCCCTGCTCAACTTACATCACCTCTGAGTAGAATGCTCATCTTTTTGTCTGTCAAATCTTCTTTGTTTGGTTTACCCCAGGAGATTGTGAGTGATAGGGGTCCATAATTCATGGCTCGCTTTTGTACAGCTCTTCTGTATATCCTAAAAATTTAACCCTGTCAGTCCACAGTGCACCACCCCCAATCAGACGGCCAGACAGAGTGAGTTAATCAAATATTGGAGAAGTACCTCCGGTGTTAGGCCACTGCTGTGCAGGACACCTGGGCAGACGATATTCCATTGACTCAATTTTCTTAAAACAATGCCGCACACGCCTCTACAGGGTTTTCACCATATGAAGTGACGTTGGGTACAACCCTTCCTTCTTTCCTGGATCTTGTCTTTACTCTGAGGTTACCGCAGCAGCAGAGAATGCTCAACAAATCTGAGCCACTCAGTACCTGGTTTGCGAACATCTTACCAAAGCAATTGCTGATAACAAGTGATTTGCTGACCAAAAGCGCCTACCCACTCCCAATTTCAAAGTTGGTTCACAGGTAATGCTTGACACCTGCCATCTGCACATCAAGGCCACCTCACGGAAGTTCTCATCTAAGCAGTCAGGTCCCCATGAGGTCGTTGAAGATCTGGGTAATGGTTCATTTGATTTGTAAGTACTTTCTCACTGGAAACAAGATCCAGTTTTTCACGCTTCCATGCTATCCCCCTTTTCTGGTACCCCACCAGTTACCCCAGAACTAGTCATTTTGGAGGAGTCAGTCAAGTCATAGGTTGAAGTTATCTTTGCATTGCGCCAGTCCTGCCGCTCAATTCAGTACCTTGTGTTTTAGAAGGGTTTCTCTTATTATGAAATTAGCTGGTAGTGCTCATGCTTGTGCCAACTGTCATAAGTTAGTCAAAGCATTCCATGTAGTGCACCCTAAAGCCCCTCACCCTCCCCCTAAAATTGCAGAAACCATGGCCATCAAACTTCCTAAGGATTACAAGAATGTTGTTCTGGCTCAGTACCCCAGTGGTGGTGCTCCTCCCCATTCTAAAGGAAAAGGTAATGTAAGACTTGGGAAGGAACCCCTCCATCTGGATTAGGATCAATTCCCATCCCACATAAAAAAGGGCCAGAAGCCAACAACTGTGACTCTCACCTCCCAGGGCAATTTAGCCCTTTTGGTGGATGAGAGATGGGTAACGGCATACCCTCTAGGAGTTTCAGCTCCCCTTCCAGTGGCCTCTTCCATCAAGTTGATGGAGATTATTGGAAAGAGTTTTCCAGGAAGTGGCAAAATTGCAAAGAACGCCTCAAAGTTTTAATGACCCTGCCTTTTTATCCAGCCCACACCCATCCTCAACAGGTATAGATGTGGTAAACCCCTTCCTCACACACTAGGCTCAGTCCTATTTGGCTTGGCCTTGGGCGTAACATGCTGTACATCCAAAACGTCGCCTCCATAGCAAATGCATGCACACAACAAATAAATTTACTAAGAGTAATGAGCCCAAAACATATTTGGCTAGGCAGTCCATACTTAAGTTGGTTGAAATTAGGTCTGGGAACCCAATTTGACAGCTTGGTTTAAATTTATTCTTGATGGCAGTTGCATTTGCATTTCAATTTTCCCCAGCGAGCTTATAAGCAGTGGTCCCTGACAGGCACCGCTTTCACTCCATTTTCTTATTTAGTATCCCTTTAAATTAAATAAAAATCTCAGAGAAATCCAATACTTAGGCTTTAGATTATTTTGTCAAAAAATAAAATGGGTGATGATCCTCAATCTTAGCACCTCCTGTCTGTTCCTCTTGGCCAGTTTTCTCATATTTCACACATCAATTTGGACAGCTATGCCCATGGCATTCTGGCTTGGGTTCTGGGTGGTAACTCACCTAGAGTTCCAAGCCAGTCTAAATATTCTTTTCAGCACGCTACATGACAGGGTTCATGAATTAAATAAAAAACAATTCAGATTGATTCAAATGTTGGGTGGCCTTGGGCTTCACCCCATGTCTGTTGAGGTGATTCACAATGGGTCAAGGGGTTGGGAGTGTCATCTGGGTGGTGTCTCAATTTATAAAATGATTTAGGCTGGATTGGCATGTGGCGGGATGGCCCAAATAATCTGAAGCCTGGTCTCCACCTCAAAGTTGTGAAGATGATTAATCCTTGGCCCCAGATAAAGAATCAAGGTTAGTGGAGGGGAATTCCTCATTTCATCCAGATTTCACTGAATTTTTGGTAGATTGGCGGGGCAAATTAGTAAGAATTCTACAAGTACCTTGAAAAAAGGGCAGCTGACCTGTAGATTGTCCACCATGCGTTGAAGGAAAGGCAGGTCGTTGTGGTGATTTTTGGCAGATCTGAAAGCTCCTTGAGAGCAGCGGATTGGCGTAGTGCAACCATGAATTATTCTTTGATCATTGCAATCATTGTTTGATGGGCTGCCAGATCAAGGGATTGGAGGGCCATCTGATGACCACTGGACCTGAAACAAAAATGCTTCATATTTGGTTGGGTTTATGAAAATTTGTGGAAACAGGCAGAGTCCACAGGATAGATTTTTATGGGAAAGGATTAATTTTATTAAAATGCAAAAGTGAGAACGAACTTTCAAATGCCCCTTTTAGAGGCAGTTGTCTTAAAAGCTAGGTGGTAGGGAATAAGGGTCACGGATTATCCTAGGAAGGAGAGGCTGACATGCTTATGGGTAGATAGCCTGGGATTGGGGATTTTCCAGCTAGCTTATGAACTAGGTCTTAGAAGCTCTGGCAATATATTTCTGTGATTCATGATGGAGGGACCCTTACTGATCCAAACATGAGCGGCTTTGCTCAGATTGGAGGGGCAGCGGAATTGGATTCCTCAAGGGTCAATTTTGACTTTTTTAAAATCTTTTTTAATTTTTTTGAGAACAAATTCTAAACTTGATTTGCCATTCCAGAACTTGGAATTTCAGGTTTTGTGTTCTGGACCAGTTTTCTTTACTCAAAACCATTTCCTGAGTTTTGAGGTCAATTTTCTTCACTAGCAAAGAAGTGGGGATGGCAGAGTGGAGGCCAGGGGAGGGTGGAGGTGCTGCTGGTGGCCTCTGGACTGGATTATCTCCATACAAACCTCATCTTTCTTGTCAACAAGGGAAGAAGAAGCCAAGAGGGATGCTGTAAAGAGATTTTTGGGGCAATGCTGTTACCCAACGTTCATCAACAACATAAGTTAAGTCCCCCAGTTGGGCCAAGGGCTCCACATGGGCATTATGTCCCTTCTTCTTTCTATAAGGAAACTTGTCCCAGTCCAATCTAAGAGGTTGAGTCTCCAGACTTACAGTGAGGTCATAGTGGCGGCGGAAACAGTAAAAGAATTTTATTCCTGTTTTTACACTAACAGGGGATCTCTAGATCATGGTGCAGAACTAGCTGGTAAGTCCATACAATCTGGTGTGGTATTTTTAGTACTAGATATCTGGTGTGGTTTTTATTAACATAAAATATGTAATAAAATAGTTTACTATGCAAAACCTTAAATCCTTTGCTATCAAAGTATACTTAAAAAGTAAGTATTGGAGGTTTTATAAATTGTTAATAATAAAAGCAAGGAAACAGATGGGTTTATTAGGTCTTGTAATGAATCCTAGCTTCTAAAATTTTTTAAACATAACAAAAACATTGAATTCTTACCACGTCTCTGACCTTATATTTTGTTAATTTTTGTAATTTAGCTAAAATTGAGTATTCATTCCCAATTAAGAATTATTCTATAGAAAATTCTCCTTTGGAAGCGCCACTACTAATTACTTGTCTATCACTTGTGAGAGGTCATTGATAAAATTCAAGGAGATTTTGGCCCCTTCTTAGGGTAGGTAACCAGACCAACTTTTTAGACGCTCTATACCTGGAATTAAAGGCACTATTTGTGACATCAACTTCCAATATTTGATGAGGGACCACTCCTCCTGAGGAAATGTCAAAAATGTCATAGTTCTTATGGGATTATGGAAGCTTTTAGTCTGTAAGGGTTGAGGGTGAGGAAATGTGGCTTACAGCATCAGTAAACTTATTATGTAACTCTTAAAATGACATAGGATCCTGGGTAAATCCATCTCAAACACTCAGCTATATTCAGTATCTGCATATCCCTTCCAAGAAACTATTGTAGATAATAACAGAAAAATCTTGATGCTAGAATGTCATCAATCTCATACTCAAGCTCACCATCTACCATGATAGGATCTGGGGCATCTGGCATGGGCCATAGTAAAGAGTTAGGAGGCACTCATGCAGGGTCAGGAAGACTCTAATAGTAGTTGGAAGTCAATATGATAGGAGGCTGGCCAAACTTATGAATCACCTTAGATGGTCTAACATATTAGGGCTCAAGCTTTTAACACGGCTGCTTTTGATGGAGATCTTTGCATTAATCATGACTAAATCCAAAATTGTATTCATGTCACTTTTTGGTATTTGTGATCTGCATATTCCTTGTAAATCATCTCAGCATTAACCAGATGGTCTTTATTTTTTATATCTTCCTCAGCTCTTAAGCCATATCATTTTCTGCCACCACTTGTGTACTAGGATAAGACCATGGTTAAAACTGGGATTGTAGCCATAATTAGCAAAAAAGGGGATGTGCTTGTAGATGAGTACTTCAGATTGCTTTTAAGAAAACAAAGCTAGAAGCAGGTGTAAGGCCCAGTTTCCTTGTTCAGATTTCATAAACCTTTTGGAGAAATTTCTCTAAACTTTGGTTCACCCTCTTAATACGTCATTTGACTGAGGGTGGATTGCGGTTGAGCAACATGTTCAAACTTTGAGCAAGGACAGTGATGCCCCCCAAAATTGGGCAGTGAATTAGGGCCTCCGTGACTTAAAATCTCCTAGGGATCCCTTGACTGCAGAAGATGTGGTCAACAAATAATTGAGCAGTCTCAACGGAAGTCATGTTAGTGTGACAAGGGATGAAATGAGCTACCTTGGTGAAGTGATCAACAATCACCATGACAGCACTATAGCCTTGTGAATGGGGTAGTTCCACAATAAATATGTTGATATGGGGGAGCCAGGAACCTTCTGCTTCTTAAAGAGGACTATGAGTTCCATGGTCTTTGGGCAACTGTCTTACGCAATTACAGATCAAATATGACTTAGGTTATATGGCCACGTCTTAGGATATGTCTTTACAGCTATATAATCTTATTATGAGCTCTGTGGTTTTTCCTGGGTGAGTGCAGAGGGGGGTCATGATGCCTTCTAATTACTTCTTCCCTAAGGGACTGGGGGTACCCATCACTTTCCTTAATGCAAGATGACACCATCGAAAACCTGATATACTTGATAAAAAGAAGATCTAATCCTAGCACAAGCTGCTTTGGCCTTATTTTATTTAGCTGAGAGGAGTTGTTAGAGCCTCACTCTAGAGGTGATCTCTTCTTAAACCCATGATGAAGCCAAGGTAATGATGGTGGGAACTAGAAAGTAAGAGTTCTAAATGACTTGTTTAAGTCTTATCAGCAACTGGGTGGTGTGTGCCTATACAAGGGATGGGTCTGGTGTGAAGTCAGGATCTTAAGAAAGTGCATCTAGAAGAGGATTTTTGTGCCCTTCACAAAATTGTATTTTATTTCCAAGTTATAGAGCATTAACTGCCAAACAGAATTGTTATAGGGTTAGATTTTGAGGGACATAATAGTAGAGTAATGCTCTATGGTTTGTCTGAACAGTGAAAGATCATTGGAATCTTTGCAAGGGATATTTCCAGTATTGCACACCTTCAATTACTACCAGGAGCTCTTTATCATAGATGGCGTAATTCAGTTGTGCTAGGGGCATCTTTTTTAGTACTAGTGGTGCCCAACCCAAGAGGGGGTTCTCCATGCATATTTATTTGCGCTTTGTCAAACAAAGAGATTATTAGATAAAATAAAAAAGCCCTATCATGGTGCCGCAGCATTATCATAGGCATACATATTAGAAGGGGAAGAGGGGTTGTGGGGATTTTCATCCAACGCTGGATTCAGGTGGCGGGCAAAGGCAGACAAAAGGGGTTGAAGCAACTGTGATATGGGTCAGAAGAAGTAAAAGGTGAGGGTTCTCCTCATCAATGAGGCCAGAAGTGTGCATTACCTCAACATATTGGGTGAGTTAATGTTCCTTAAAGGTGATAAGTTTGGGCACACAAGTGAAAGATTTAATGTGATGGTGGGTTTGGGGGAAGTTGAGCTCATAAAGCAAAGATCATGCTGCATTGTTACATATGTGGCCAGCTGCAAATTCTAGTTCTTAAATATCAAATCTGGCGTCCTTAGGGAAATCTATAAGGAACTTAGGTATAGTTAGCCTTCACAGAGTGGCTCATTGCCATATGGAGGGTGTTAGAATCCTGGCATTGTTAGGTGCTCTCCAGTGCTTTTGCACAGGATTTCATCAATAAGCAATTGTCAGAATATTAAAACTCTTGGAACTGTCTAAGAATTCAATAAGGGGATTGTAAACTACAAGTAATGTAGATTTTTATATAAATTTTTATAATATCAAAAGCTAGAGATTAGAAAGAGGATCCTTTACAAATAATCACCTCTTAGCATTTATATTACTCTGAGGCTTGTAATGAGAATTAAGGGTATTTAAGTTAGGCAGTGGGTATTTTAATTTAAATAAATGATTATTTATCCTATCATCGCTCTTAACCAGCTGTTCACCTTGGTAGGGCTTAATTTGGATGTTTAATTGACAGCTAAAATGATGTAATCATGGGTAGCATTTTAATTTAATCCTCCAATCAGCCATCTTGGACATATTTTTAGTTCATCTGGTTACCAGATTTCTTAAGTGAAAATTGGGTGAGAAAATATTCTCATGCCCCTGAACCCCTTCAGGTCTATAAAAGGGGTTGTTTTCCCTTAGGAAGTTGAACTAAATTCAAGCTGGCATGGAGGCGGACTTCCAAGCCAGTTCGCCTATTTATCTGGGAGTTTGAAGTAACAACCTCGTTTGATGGGAGCTATTCAGCTGAATTTGAGGAGTAAGATAGGTACTCCAATAGAGACAATTCTGGCGAGGTTTAGGATCAGAATTTTCAGTGATATCTAAAATATTTGGCCCCAAGATATCTTTTCTGACTAGTCTTACATCTGCTTGTATGACACTACCCCCTTCAAGAATGTTAGAGGGCGAATTGAGGCGCAGGAACAGGCCATGTACTCAGTGATAGTAACTCCAGAAGCAAGAAACTTGATGTAATATTCATCACACCTCTTATAGGTGATAACAAAAGATCCTTACCAGATAGACATGAGCTTCTTGACTCTGGGGGTAATACAATTTATGATAATACAAAACTAATTCAGAGATTTTAAAGGAGGTTAAAGTTGTTCTTAGCTCATTAGCAGCTTGGTCCTTTTTAGTGACAGTTACCGCTAGATTAGTCATAGCATCAGATTGTAGTAGGATGATGTGTTGGGCCAACTTCATCATGGCCTTGTCATGATTATCCATCCTTGCAGAAAAGACATCCTTAACTAGGAGAGCGGGTACACCAGGTTCTTGACTATATAGAACGCAGAAAGCGGACATATTAAGGATTTAATGGTAGCTGATATGATATACCATAAGTGCACTAGGCAAGAGCTGATCCCAGTGGAGAGGGTCTGAAGTGGCCATTTTAATATGGATACTAAAGTTCCATTTGCTCTTTCTACTTACCATTTATGGAAAATATGTTATAATTCTGGCATTATAGGTAAATATGCTGAGTAAGTTGCACAGGGTAAATCCCACTGAGCAAAGGACAGATGATGTGAAGATCATTGTCCTTGATACAACCAAATAAACTTTTAATAAAATATGGAGAAATTGACCTAATGACACTTCTTTATTTATTTTAATATTACAGCCAATACTTACTGTTACATTTCCTCTTTCCTATTAACAACCCTCCTCTTCAATCATCCTATATCTCTTATATATCAGCGACTTCAGTTGATACTGCTCCTTTAGCTTAGACTATTTAGTTCCGCCATATTCTCATTGGTTCCAGAAGAGTATGGTATTCCCAAATTCCCTATCACCTTAGTTTGAGGCAATATTTTCAATATTTGTCATATAGTGACATCACCTTATTGCCTTTACTAGAGGCGATCCAATGATATACATTTCAGACCCAATATTGCCTCATCCCAAGGCGCTCAAATATTTGTACACTATTGATCATAGTTGGCAAATTAAAGTCAATCCACCATAGCTAATTAGGGCTATCGTCCAGTCATATCAGAATCTTGACATTAACACCCCTTGACTGGAAAATAAGTCTCCTGTTGTTTATACACCTAAAGGAACTTCACATGCACACAGTTGATAATCTGACTGCTCCCGGGTCCTTGATAGTATAGGTGTCAACATCTGTGTTCTTAATAACTTCATATGGACCAATCCAGATGCTTGCCAATTGATGCTTCTGACCAAACCCATGTCGGTCATGTAATAGAACAATGTCCACATCTTTGAATGAGCTAGGCTGCTACACCATGCCTAATAAGCAGCCTGATTTTTTATCTTACTGGCTAAGCTGAACAAATATGCTTTGGTTCAAAACTTATATAATGTGTCTTCTAGATTAGTCAAATAGCGTTGGGGATCCATTCCGTCAGTATCTTCTAAACAAGCATAAAGAAGCGCCGGAAGAGCAGTGTGTTTTCAATAAAGTAATTGAAAGGGACTCTTCCCCAAGGCAGAGTGGTAGCTAATATTAACAAAGACAGCGGTGGAAAGAAGGGAACTCCAATTGAAAGTTAAATCCACTACCAGTTTAAGGATTACGTTCACTAAAGTCCCATTAACTCTCTTAACCATCCCATTAGACTTGAGGTGATATCGGGTCATCAAAGCCCCATGGGTAGCCATCAGCTTGTTTAGCTTTGGGAGGATGTGGGAAGTGAAATTAGTTCCGTTATTATAAGGAGGAACTGAGGGAAGCCATGTCACTGGATAATACATTCCATTATGAACTTGGCCACTGTGACCACCCCCAAATTCTGTATTTCCCGTGCTTCACCCACCTGGTCAAGTGGTCAGTTGCTACCAGAATGTATTTGGACCGGTTAGCTCCTGTTGGCAGGGGCCCAATGACATCAATGGAAACTGTATGTCAAGCAAAATGCGTTTTACTAACCAGTATGAGGTCTTCAGGCAGAACAACTTCTCAACTTGGCTCTGGTGGCAGCAGGAGATAGTTTCAAGAACATATAAGTTCATGCTTTCCCAATAGTACTGAGGCCGCAACAATTCCAATGTCTTGCGCACTCCACCATGTCCAACTGACTTATATGAGCTCATGATAATGCTAAGCCATGCCAAGGATCGTTGGAATCTCATTTTGGAATCGGCAATCCACTTGTACAACTCACCCTTCCATTAAAAGGTATTCGCTTGCATCTCATTTAAAGCTATTATTACTTGAGGCATTTCATCAGCATACTTTCCGCTGAGAATTTTAACATACATCATGTCACTTATATCTGCTGTGACAGAAACTGTTGATAATCTTGATAAACAATCAGCGTTCTGGTGTTTTGCTCCTGGGCAGTGAAGGATCTCAAAGTCAAAATCCTGCAATTTGAGGGCCCATCAGGATAGCCGCCCTTCAAGCTCTTTGAGGTTCTGCAAATAGCGTAATGAAGCATGATCTGTTACAACCTTAAACTTCAATCCACTGAAATACACCCTAAGTTGCTCATATGCATATATCACCGCTAAGCACTCACGCACAGTCACAGTATAATCATGTTCATGGCAATTCAGGCTTTGACTGTAATACGCCACTGGGTTCTCCTCCCCTTCATCATCTTTTTGGGATAGGACCTCCCCTAAAGCGAAAAGAGATGCATCCATCTTTGTGAGAAAACTCTCTATCAAAAATTGAGTGGCGCAGCACTGGCGCACTGATTAGTGCTATCCAAAGTGCATTGAAAGAGCCTTGTCAGCGTTTTATCTATTCAAATGTGGCATCCTTATTTAAAAACCCAAACAGTGGAACTCCAATAAAATTGAAGTTAGGGATGAAGTGCCAGTAGTAGCTGACCATCACTAAAAACTTGTATATCATGCTTACTGTTTGGAATAATCATATTTTAGATAGCCTCCATCTTGGCTGGTTGAGGCTTCAGCCCATTCACATCTATTCAAACCCAAGGTGCTACAGTTGTTCCCTGAAGAAATGTCATTTATGGGTCTTGATATTGATGTTGGCCTCAGCAAGCCAGTGAAAGACCTCCTCCAAGTGGGTAAGATGCTCAGAGAATTTACACAAAAAGACATTGATGTCATCGCGGTAAATGAGGACGCATGGCAGCTTCAGGTTGCCATGAATGGTGTTTATGGCCCGTTGAAATGTATCTGGGGCATTACACAGCCCTTGTGGCATACAGATCGGTTGGAAAAGACATTTAGACGTGATGATGGCGCATTTCTAATGTTCTGCCATGGGCAACTCAATCTGCCAGTAAGCTGATATCAAATCCATTGCCAAGAACTAACGGTATCCCCCTAACCAATCCAAAGAATTGTCAATCCGCGGCATGAGATACAAGCCTTCTTGGTGATACTATTGGGCTTTTGGTAGTCTATTACTACCTGCTTGGTGCCGTCCTTCTTTTTGACAATTATGATGGGCAAAGCCCATGGACTCTTTGATGGTTTGAGCATCCCTTGCTCCAACAGCTTATCAATTTCCTTGGTTACTACTTCTCCCCTTCCAAAAATCGGTGGATTGGCTGGGACCTGATGGGGGGATGATCCCCATTGTCTAATCAATGTACCGCCCCCTGTGCCATCCTAAATATTGGTCAACGACGGAGAAAAACTCATTAAACTTTTGAAATAAAGCTATCACTTGGTCTTGTTGTTCTTTCAACACCCTATTGAATTCTCCCGCAGTACCACTGTCATTATTCTGGGCTGCAGCTCAACGGGTAGAACAGAAAATCCAACAACCCAAAAACATGAACCTTAAGACCTCCTCAATTGGGGTCATGTGTATATACAGCACTATTTGATGCCAGATGATTTGCAATGGTTAGTTCTATAGATTTGCTAGTAGAACCTTGATATCCCCATGTCCAGGAAGTATAATGCCTGGAGACACTTGGGGGCTCAAACCACAATTGCTAATAAGGACCAATAACTTCCTCATAGAGTCCGTCTGGCACTTCTACCACCAATTTGGTGTCCACTTTTACTTGGTGACCAGAGGGGATGAACATAGCCCCATTAGCTCTAAGAAGCAGCCCTTGATATTTGTATATCTGTCGAAGAAGGGATTGGGTCTTTCTCTTTAGTTGATGGTATTGATTTGAAATCACCCCATCACTATATGCAAGGTTAATATGTCCCATATGCACCAGATCCTTTGGAACTCCGCTAGAGAAAAAAAAATTGGGATTAGCTTCCCCAAAATTTTGAAATACTCAGCTGTCATATCAATGACAGCCCTGAAGTATCACATGAAAGCAGTTCCAATTGACAGGTCATAATTATTTTTTAATAATACTATCGCAGGAGCTACCATGGCAATCAGACCAAACTGCAACAGAAACGTGCTGTACGCTCCCTCAGAGACCATTTTTATCCACTCCAGAGGTTTCATACACCATCCAGTGTTCTACATCAGGTTTTAATTTCAACTTAGCCACCAACTTGGTGGAAACTATATTGACTGGGGCATTTATATCTATTATATCATGTACTAGACATTTTTCTACAAAAATGGCACAGTATGTACACTAAGAATAAGAAGAATTTTGACTGATTAATACGTGGACATTTAAAGGGTCTCTTTTCCCAAGGAAGCTCATGATCCCTTCACTGATTTTGGGGTATTCTTTGGAAATAGAATCTACCAGAAGGGTAACGTCTACTTTTTCAAGAAAGATGCATATGAGGTGGGGTATAGCTAGTGGGAAGCATCTTGGTCAAATATTTGGCAGGCGTACGGCTTTAATTGCTCCTGAGGTCCTTCTTCCGCTGCAGCCTTGGCTTATGCCCGTTTCATTATATTTACTTCTCTGACTGGCTGCTGATATAAAAACCCGTCGTCATACTGAGGGACTTCTGATGGAAAAAACTACAATTGGTTCAGGTGGGACGTCTGGGGTTGGGATAGTGGAGGTAGAGAGTCCAATCTCTAATTCCCTCCATCTTTTCCCTGGTAGTATTGGTCCTGCTGCACATAGTGAACCTGACAGTTAGGGCAACTTTGGGAAAGGTGACCAGGGTGATCGCAATCAAAACAATTTAACCCATAGCATCTTCACCCTTGGCTTTTTAATATGGGCCAGGCTAATAGTTTGATTGTTGAAGATTGGCATACCCAGGCCCAGGTCGATGGGATGATTTCTGGCCATCAGCATAATTAGATCCATGCCAGTAGTTGGGCTGCTGACAATTTTCAAAAGCAGGGCCGCAGCAAAAGTCAGACTGCTGAGGGTAATTTAGCAGAGGGTGAGGCGTGTGATTATGATAAGGCTGGGGGTTACTAGTTGGAATTTGAACATGATGGGAAGATTCTCCCAAATAAGAAGGTCCGGTGACAGTGGCAGTATGTTTCCACTCAGTATTAGGTGGAGAAAAGTTAGTGGACAATCAGCGCAAAAACTGATCGACCTTGAGCAGGAGTATGTCGTCATCCAAAATTGGAGTCATCACGTTGTAAAGCTTTTGGTATGCTTCACCACTGAGATCATTGCAATGTACACATCAGACTTGAATAAAGTCCCTGCCCTAATCAGCACATGGGCTTCCTCCATGAATTGGTCATCAAACGCAGAGAGGGCCTCATTACGTTGGAATCTAATGGTCAAGAATTCTGCCTTTCACTGTGACAACTTTGCAGTACCCTCAAACAACCGCAGCACCATATCCTTCACTTCTTGGTATGTACTATACTGCTTGGAAGATAGCAGATGACCTGGTCAGCTCTTAACAACCAAGGTGGATATTAACAATTTCGTTTTACGCCAATCCAAGGCGCCTTCTGATGCAAACTCAAACCATTTAAAGAAGCCATGGATAACTCCATTATGATCAAAGGGAGGCAGCTTCTTGATACAGACCTCCTCTTCCCGCTTATAACTGGGACCTTTTGGGGTATAGTGAGAAATGGGTCAAGACCCATAAGCAGTATCTTGCTGAGGAGCTGACCAATAGGCCCAGCAGCAGACGGTCTGTACGCTGATTCAGTAGTAGCGTGGGACCTTTGGTGAGCAGTCCAGTTATGACTTAGGGAAAGTGGTTTTCATATACAAAACCATCTCTGTAGCTGCCCTCTTAAGTGGAGTTGTTTATTCTGCATAAAGATTAAGCAAAAAGCTTCTTGAATGTATATCCAGTATCATATTCCCCATAATTCACTTCTCCCCTGAGCAGTCCCTTGTTGCTCATACACTTCCTGAAAAGGAAGATGGGAGGTACCGTTCAACTTCTGCTCTGAGCAATGCAGCCATTTAGTAGTGTAGTCCAGGAAATTAGCGAGTTGCCTGCTTTGTTACCCAAGAATCCATATTTGACCGACTGTGTTTTCAAGTTGGTTCATTATGTCATTCTGCTCCTGAAGGAGCTCAACCTGCTTCTTGAGCACCGCGTCTAAAGCAAGCTTAAATTCCACATATTCAGATGGCGTGGTGTGCTGTGAGAAAACCTAATCAAAGCAGGCCTGATGCAACGTGGCCGGCAACTGGAGAATTTGAATATTTAGTGGTTTGATCAATGGGCTCCTGAAGTGAGCACCACTGTTATAATTTTGGCGGCATAGGTATTTTTATTTCACTGAGGTAAGCCGACCAGGGGACGGACAATACTGATATATGTAATGGGATAGGGAGATAAAGTATAGCGAGATTTAGGCACCCCAGAGTAGACTAGCTACCCTTGTTGTCAGCTGTACCTCCATATAGGGGAATTGGATGCCTTAATCCAAAGGGGTTTCCCCTATAATGGAGTAGGTGTGGAGAAAAGGATCCATATGCAGAAACCAGACTGGGAACCATGATTCAACAAGTTGTTGTTGCTTTGGCCTCATGTATCCGTATAGCCAGGCTTGGTAGTGTTCCATTAGGTGTAGGTGAAATCTGCTGATTGTCCCATGGATAGTTGGCACAATTCCCCTGAAGGCATCCAGTGCTACAATGTGGATTGTTCATAGTACAATAACGACTATCAGGGAGTGGAGTGTGGGTGGTATCAGGGATCAAGTTGGAGTGCGAGGAGGCTTCTGGAGAATGACAGCTCCTGGTCATTGTGGGTTCTTAACAGACGCGCAACTTTCCGCCATATGGCTCTAGATGAGGGGCATTCTTCAAGGCGATGGTGCAGAGTACAATCCCATCCACACACTGCGCATTCTGCATGAAGAGATTTGGAGCGATTTGCTGTTCTGTAGGTTCTTCTGAGGCAACGCCAGGTGTTAGCTCTTAACCCTGTCTGGAGGAGTAGATGATGTGTTAGCCTCCATATTGCCTGCTGTGTTGTGAGGTTGTATGAGATGTCTAAAGCATCCAGGTAGTTGATTCTTGCAATGAATGGGCCACGTCATGTGTGTCCCTCTAGGGGTGGTCGTCTGGTTTCCTTAGCATGAAGTGATCTCTGGGCCTTACCCTTCCCTGACTAGTGCCTGGGAGAGTGACGGTCCACCCTATATGCCAAATGGTGCAGAGGAGGCGCTTAAAGTGAGGGGGTTCCATGTGGGCCCGCTGCATTGGGGCAGTTTGCAAGTATGTGAGCAGGCTGGGAAGGTTGTGTGGATTGGATAGTTTAAGCGCCTGCACAAAGTTAGCCCTCGTTGCTCAAGACCAGTGTTGTTGTAGGAGGTCTGGGGATAAGAATTCCTCTATCCAGGTGCCCAATATGCGGTTAGTGTGGACCTCAAAGTCTATTAGGCCCATGCCTCCGCTGGATCGTGGGCCAAAGAGTGATTCCACCTATACAGGTGGACGGGACCCAAGCCACAGCCATCCCTGGATAAGTGCACGGACTGAGGATATGAATGTAGGTGAGAAGGAGATTGCGTGGGTGGAGAACCACAGCATCAAGAGGATGAGTGAGTTAAAGACTGTTACTCACCCCATCAGTCCAGAGGATCTTCCTTTAAGGGAGGCGATGCGGTTGGACATCTGAAAAGTAGGTTATTCTCAATTGTCTCATTGGCATACCCCCCTGTTTCCAACCATATCCCAAGGTGGAAAACAGGGTTGGTTGAGGGAGGTGATGCAAAGGGTAGGACGACTGTGTTGTTTCTTTGTGGGGGCTGTGAGGTTTGAGTGTTGTGGCCCAGATTGTTAGTGTACTTGCCTAGGAGAATTATTTCCATTAACATTTTGTTGAGCGACGCATTGCTCACAATGTAATATTCCTTTAGGGTGCGTTCCAGATGTTGGGCATCATTGTTGTTAGCTATATCTTTCACGCAGTCATCCGCAAAGGCTAGTATCTTGACTGTTGGTTGGTCTTAAGCGGTTATACCCTTGAGGCGTGAGTCAGCAATGCAAAAGAGTGGATCAATACTGAGGTTATACAGCAGTGGGCTGAGGGGGTCCCCTTGTTTGAGCCATCTGTGTGGTATGATCTTGTTGGTTAGGAAGCCAGGGCCGCATACAGCCATGGATGCAGATTCTGTAAGGAGCATCGCCCAGTTTATGAATCTGGATGGGAGTTTGAAGGCGCTTAGGCATTCCTTCAGGTAAGGCCAACTAACACGATCATATGCCTTCTCATGATCTAGGAATACCAGGGCTCCAGTTGCTTTGGACTGGAATATGTTGACGACGGAGTGTATATTGGTCCAGATTGAACGCCCTGGTATGAACCCAAATTGATTGGGCGACAGGACTTTGGAGGCTAGTGTATCTAATCTGATGGCTAATATTTTTGTTAGTAGTTTTGTATCAGTGTTAAAGAGTGCAATTGGGCGCCAGTTATCCAGGTCCAGTTTGTCACCCTTCTTAAACAAGGTTATGACATAGGAGTCCTGGCCACCAGGTAGGAGGCGTGTCTCCAGCAGGCATTGGTTCATTGATGCCAAGAGGAGGAGGCGATTTGCTTGAAATACTTTTTGTAGAATTTGTAGGGTATCCCATCAGGCCCTTGAAATTTCCAAAGTGGTGCACAGTGGACTGTATCCCAGAGCTCCTCCTGTGTGATTAGGTATAGGAGGTTATAGTCCAGCAGTGCGCTTTGTATTTCAGTAGTGTATAAAGTCTTTA
This sequence comes from Massospora cicadina, assembly GCA_022478985.1. Taxonomy (NCBI): domain Eukaryota; kingdom Fungi; phylum Entomophthoromycota; class Entomophthoromycetes; order Entomophthorales; family Entomophthoraceae; genus Massospora; species Massospora cicadina. The sequence continues at coordinate 53,235 of JAKSZP010009644.1, read as the reverse complement.
ATTTTTGGGGGTCAGTTGGGGTGTCAAAGTATAGTTTGGTGTGGTAGCGGTGTACTTCTGCCTTAACCTCCGCTGGGTCAGTTGCCACGATGCCACATCTTTGCAGACCTGTGTGAATGTGTGAACTGGTTGCTGCAGGAGTAGAATTGGCAGAAGAAGTACACCAAGCAGGTTTCACCTTCTTTTATGAACTTACCTTTTCTTGGTACTTTGATTCTGTGCTGGTGTTCAAAAACGAGGGCGTTTAGGCAGGCAGATATTTCCGCCCATTTGAGCCCCCAGTTGGGGCCGTAGTTGGACTTTGGGGTGTTGAGATCAAGGTGGTACAATTTTGCCAAGGTGCTCCTGATTGTGGCAGTGTTGGCGGTGTACTTACATGAGGTGAGATGGCAAGTTTAATTATTAGTTCAACTTTGAAATTTGCCCAGGTTTCAATGGGGTCTGATATGAATGGAGTAAAGAACTTTAGATTTGTGGCCTCATAACTGACCCAGTCAGATATTTTGGGCACTTTTATGTTTTCTGGGTGTAACTCCTCCATGTCGACGCCTGTGTGGGAGTTTAGGATGGCAAAAGCTGCACTGAAATGAGTTGGTGGTTGGAGAAATTGATCTTTTTTGTTAAGAAGTTGGAGATGTTCAAGCGGTGATTTTTCAGGGCAAGGATGAAGTCGATGCAGCTCATTGAGATGAGTTTTCTCTCACATATGTTGGGTTGGTCATTTGGGGGAGAAGTGGTGATCCGGGGGAGGGTATCATGTAGAACAAGGGATGCCTTCATTGCACAGAATTTGATGTGCCCCGGGGGTACCCCTAGGGTTAGGCCATTGGTCCATGTTGGGGTTAGCCTAACAGTTTCAGTTGTCCAACATAATGGTATCTGGTGGGAGGGTGAGTGTTAAGATGGATTTGAGGAATTTTTTCCTCTCAGCTGAGGTGCACAATGCATAGATGCATGCTATTGAGATTATGTTCTCTTGGTATGCAATCATTACTACTAGGATGCAGCTGTGCAGATATGAAAAGAAGTTAGTGATTTTTAATTTTTTGTTATTGTGGATGACCACTCCACAGTGGGACGTCCATGCCAATAGGGATGGTGAGACTCTGGCTGACCAGAATCTCTCTTACCCTTGTAGACAGTGGGTTTATTAGACGGCCAAGATATATACAAGGGGTTTTTGCAGAAAGTCCAGCTTTTTGGCTTAGGACACTTGAGCCCTGGCTCCCACAATGTTTAGCCTCCCTATTGACACTGAGGTGCCCGCGGCACCTCAGTGTCAATGGGAGGGCCATCTGGACCTAACCCAGCTTCATTTTCAGGAACTTGCTCCATGTTACTGGGCCTGTCCAATCTGTGTCATCATCCAATCCCTTACCCTGTGCCAATTTTACGTGGGTCTTGCAGCTTTTAGGGTTTGAGTTGGTTTTTCTCACTCGTAACTCATGGTAGTTTGGTGCAGTGTGCTGCTTGTTTTCTGTGGTTGTGGGGTTCAAATTTGAAGATGTGAGTCCCACATTTTTGCCAATAGTGGAGCTGAATTGTCTAGATAAATTCGCCTGATTGATAACACGTGGTGATTCAGTCAAATTGTTGAGAAAATTTTTGTCTTGGGTATTCCGCTCTTATTGGTTGGCTCAGTTGATTTCCACCATGTCCTCCTGAATTTGACCAGGGTCAATGGAGGAGGCTGCAAGGGATGCAGACTTGGCTGCGGCTGCTTTCAGGCCTTCTGTACCATTTTATGTATTTTGGGTGATACTGGGTGTGAGATTTTTGCCCATAACCCCAGCCTTCTAGATTACCTGGTATTGCTAGGAAAATTCCCTAAGATGAAGTGAATCAGAAATCAGTTGGCCTGAGTTTTGGAGTAACTACGTTTGGGGGATTTTGGGATATTCGCCTAGTCATATCCATCAGGGATCAATCCGGACAAATACTTAAGATCTCATCGTGCAGAGTTGCTGACGAAATATGGCTTCTGATAGTGATTAACTATCAGGTGTACCGATTGGGATTGGTCATGTTTCATCACCAACTGATTGGGAATGAATAGCAAGTTGTGAGGCGAGTGATGCCGCCTGCAACTAGAGAATTGATCAGTTAGTGAGTGACCTGCCATAATGGGTAAAAAGTCCCATTACCTAAGCAGGTTGCTATCCAAATATGGTTGGTTTGCTTGGATCGAGAGGAAAATGTTAGGGACACATTTTCTGACTCTTTCCATTCAAAGTCTCGAGGATGTCTGATGATGGAATCCTAGCCAGGATGGGGAAGAACATCGCTGCTGAGATGAGGATGGGTGATTCAATGGCAATAGCTGCCATTTCATTGAAGAGGTGTCAACCAAGGGTTATACAGCTGAATTCCCCACTATATATATTCCCTAAGATTTACTATAATAAAAAACCAGTTTTTACAGTATTTAAAAGTATTTACATTATCAATTTGGTGTATAGTTAAACTATCAGCTTCTATTGTGTTGTTCTGTCTCAAGGATATTATTGCAGAGGGCAATAATTGGAAGACTCTCAGAGAGAAGAGTAAAGACCTGAGCGTGGATCTAGAGAAGAAGGAGCCACAATTAGGGATAGCTGCCAACTATGTGTTGGGCCAAAACAGATTGTCACTGGGGTATCTCAGTGAAGATTGGGTGGAAAAGAGCAAGGGAATGAATCCCTACAAGTATGACATCATGAGTATTTAATAGGGAATACTGGCCAAGCATTGAGCTGAAATATAATTCATACTCAACTACAGATAATAGTCTCCATACTATTTTTGATTAATAATTCATCTTATAAAATGCGAAAAAGTGCACAAGGAATCTGAACCTGTACAGTAAAAAGGTTACTGGGTTGCTTGCCAATAACAAATTAAGTAAATTTTTACAAGTTGGTGCTCACTACAGGGGTAGTTGAGTTGAAGAATATAAAAATGATTTCTATGAAGATGTCATCAAGTTTGGAAATAAGTTACTGAAGGAAGTAATGAAGATTTATTGTAAAGAGGATCATGTTCAATGGCGTTCACCCAGCTCAGCAGTGGAGCTCCGAGTGAAGCAAAATAAAGATACTAAAGTTTAGGGAGAAAAACTTGCAGCCTAGATACAGAACTATCTAGTGCTGCAAGGAAACCAGTTCTACCGGACATCTACTTGAGATGAAGAATGTCAGCAGGGCCAACTCAGGTTTAAATTGGGTCCACTGGAATTAGTCCCAAGGAACAGCAGGATCAACTCAGGTTTAAATTTGATTCGCTTTGAATAGTCCTGAGGAGAGATTGTTTAGATGAGGCATTAGATGTTTTAGGAAGCAATCAATCCAGAGAATTGGATTGCTATACCAATGAAGATATGAAGGCAAAACAGGATTTGATTAATCCAAGACAGTGGAGAAAATCATTTATATCAATAACACTCATTAACTGATCAGAAGTTACTGGAGACGAATTCATCAATTCAGGAGAAATTAAATGAAGCTAATGAGGCCAGAACGACCTGTGTAATTAAGGATAGCCACAAAGCTGAAAATCATTTTCAGGAGAAAAACGATCTGGACAATCAGACGAAACTGTTGGCTAATGAGATAAGAGGATCCAAAAGCATCAGTAGTCGAATTAAAAATGAAATTAGGACCTGTTGGACGAATAACCATTTGGGATTAAAGGCCTAATATTTAGGAGTATTGCCAAAGATGGCAAGAGTATCCTATAAGTGAAGAGATAGGGCTGCTGGTCATATAGGAGAGAGGTCAATACTAATTGGTAGTATTGAGCCTAAGAGAAAATAGTTGCAATGTTCCCAGCGGACCTCTGAATCATTAAATGGTTGTCCTGAGATTTTGGTCAAGTCCTAGAAGAGGACCACTGAACCAAATGGTTGGTTAAATCTTAAGAGGATAGGATTTTGAACCATGATAACTAGTAGGTTCAAGTACCTAGGACCCAGTTTGGATGAAGGGGAAAAGAAGAATCTCTGAACCTTTTTGTAGGTTGCAAGTCCCATTGCAAAAGAAAAATACAAAAATATATATAAAATATTAAAATATCAATTTTATGGTCTATGAGTTCCAGACCTAAGAAATGATGAGAAATCCTGACAGCTGAATGGAGGAAATTCCACTCTTGAGGAGATGATATTTATTGTCTGGGGCAACCAAGAGCATCAACCTATTGGTTGATCAAGAGCAACTCGCTGATCTATCAGAAGGCCAGCAAGAGGAGGTGTTCAAATTGTTGAAAAGTATGGGAGAGTATTTGCCTAAAAATGACCATGATTTGAGATGTGCAAAGATTTGTGATTCACTAGGTCAATCCTGGGGAAAATCTGCTGATCAGGACGAAATGAGATTGCTTACAAGAGTTGCTGAGAGAATCAATCTATTAGAAGATTTATTTGGGACTTTTCCTGAATAGCTGAGCCATTATTCCATTTATTAAAGGATCTGAAAAAAGGATTCATATGGAATGAAGAGGCCCAGGACTCCTTTGATGAGTTACGCTGGTATTTGATAGATTCGCCAATCCTGAAATATCCAAATTTTGATTGGGAGTTTATCATTCAAACTGATGTTTTGTTGATGGCAATTGGCGCCATACTGAGCCAAGTAGACAAACTTGGGGATGAACATCCAGTGGCGTATGTGAGCCAGACACTCTCAGCCGCTGAGAGGAACTACACTGTGACTGAGCGGGAATGCCTTGTGGTCATTTATGCATGCAAGCAGTTTTGGGTGTACATCCATGGAATGCACTTTAAGGTGGTAATGGACCACTCTTCACTGCGTTGGCTGCACAATTCAAAAGAGCTGGAAGGATGACTGGCCCAATGAGCACTTAAGCTTCAGGCTTACGATTATGAGATAGTCCACTGAGTGGGGGCTTCTCATCAGAATGTTGATGGCTTATCGCGGTTGCCAATGGTCCAGTTGGTATACCCGCAGGTGGATGAGCTATTCCAAAGAATAATCGAAGGAGAAATTGGGGTGAGCCCCAAGAAATCCAAGGTGCGCTTCAGAAAGCAATGGAAAACACTGAGACTATGGATGTACAAGTATTCAAGATGATCAACGGGAAGCAGTTATTATTCCTGAAACCATCGGAAAAAGAAGTGATAGTACAAGCAGCTCACAAGGTTGTCAGGCATGAAGGCCTAAGAAAAACAACTGACCATATTTGCCAGTATTATTACTTGAAATTAATCAACTACAATGTCGCGGATTATCTGGCTTGTTGTGTGGAGTGCCAGCTGCACAAACCACATAAGAATACAACTGGATACCAACTGGTCCGCCCTGGATTTGCCTGGAACACGGTGTCCATCGACGTGATGGGACTGCTGACAATGAGCACAGGGGGAGTCAAGTACATTATATTTGCCATTGACCATCTGACAAGATGGGTCAAGATGAAGGCCCTAATGAGAGTAGACGCTACCAGTACTGCAAGGTTCATCCTGGATCAAGTAGTATACCAGCATCAATGTCCACAGATCCTGCTCAGCAACAATGGGACCAACTTCACATCTCATGTGATCTCAAGATTAAATGAGATAATGGGGATCCAAGGAGTCATGTCAGTACCTTACTGGATGGAGACAAACGGACTGGTAGAACAGGTCAATGGAACGCTGGCTGCAACGCTGAGGAAGCTAGTTTCAGGGAGAACTTCCACGTGGGGAATGTACCTGATTTTGGTGATGTTTGCCTACAATATTAGTCATCATACGGCGATGGGAAAGATGCCATTTGAATTGTTATATGGAAGAAAGGCCGCGTTGCCACTGATTTTATATTCAGTGGTGGAACCTACATTGGGGATGAGTACCAAGCAATACCTGAACTGACTGACAAGTATCCTGATCGATATGCAATTGCAAGCATTCAATACAACCTTGAAGAAAAGGATATGAGCAAAATTGACAGATGACAAGAACTGACCAGCCTTAGAAGAATATTGAATAGGGGAAAGAGTTTCCTATTGCAATATGCATGGTTTCAGATGAAGAAACAAATTAGATGCATTGTGGTTAGGTCCATTCAAAGTGATTGCCAAGATGGCGACTGATGCTTACTCCATCAAGAATCTCTTGGATGGAAGAGTTGTAAATTGAGTCCATGCTAAGTATCTAAAGCGTTGGATCATTGAAAAAAAAAAAGAGTTCCTGAAGGACCAATGAACCATTAAGTTGGTCATGTCCTGATGATTAGGTCAAGTCTGAAAAAGGACCTCTGAACCAATCTAGATGGTTAAGTCTGAAAAAAGGACCTCTGAACCATAGAAAACTGGCAGGTTTAAGTACCCAGGACCCAGTTTGAGGGAAAATAAAAAAAAGATGGACCGCTGAACTGAAACAAGGTCAAGTCCCATAGGAAAAAAGAAGAATAAAGATAAAAAATTGATAAAAGATATTGGAAAAAAATTATAAAACCTCATAGAGAAAAAAGCCAATATATTTTTATAATTTTTTTTTTATTATATTGTCCTCAGTATGGGGATGATTCCGCCTATGTCGCCTCTTGGGGGAGGGAGGATGGATCGCGGTAGGAATGAACAGCCCATTAAAATTGATATGCAATCAGATGCTAGCAAGGGCAAGACCTACATAAACCACGTTCTTTGAGCAGATGCCGAGACCTGTGAAGAAAGTGACTAGGGGAAGGGAAATTGAGATGTTGGATGAAGCCAATCATGAAACCCCAGAGTGGGGAGGAAAGCAACAGTATAAAAAGAGGCAATTGGTGAATAACCCCATGTAATCCCAATACAGTACCAGAGCTAGAAGATTAGTCCTGAGCGCCTGATGATGGGCTTCATCAAGGACACCAGACATGTGGGCTGGCAATGAAGAAGGGATGCTTGACAGGGGTTGCTAAATCATGCCCCCTATCAACGCCATCAGCAAGAAGATACTGATGGGAAGCGCTGGAGAAGAGATGGTCATGCAGAGAGCAGATTGCATCCTGCAAGCGGCAACTACAGGCTTCTTGGAAGCTAAAACTGAACAAACGTTTGAACCCAGGTGAGGCTGGAAGCTTTGTGGACCAACTTCAAAGAACTTGGCCAGCAAAGCGAAGAGCATAAGCGGCAGTATCCTGATCCAGAAGGTTATCAAGATCATAGGGATTTAGCGCTAGAGTCAAAGCCTTGGTGACTTGGGCCCAGAGTTCAGCATAGGGGAGCTTGAAGTGAATATTGTTACTGATTGAGAGCTCAAAGACCAGAACAGCGTGTTTGTAATATTGACCAAGTAAGAAGAGGAACTCAGGGAGCAGGTCCGACCCAGCAAGAAATGAACAATACAGAGAAACTGGCATAATCTCCAGAGCATCTACGACGATGTTCAGAGCATCAGCAAAAGGAGCTGAATCCCAGAGAGTTTCAATGTCCAACTCTTCAATTGACGGCAGAGGAAGATGTCAGCCTGAGAGTTGTTTAAAATGATAGTCAGCCTGGTTTTGGAGGGATTAGTTACTGTTTCTGGTAATTCGATGGAAGGACTAGCCCCTTGCACCAGACTAGTTGTATGAGTCCTGGAAGGACCATAAAAGAGGTTCTGCTGAGCATCCCAACTCATCTGCTGGAAGAGACGGAGGTCTGGATCAGACAAACTATTCAGGAGCTGCTGGTAGCATGACTCAGAATTTGACATATGAGCTGGATGAGAGGGGGGATGTTGGACTTATATAAAAGTTGACATTATGCACTCTACAATCCATTAAGATCCAATTTTAGAGAAATTAATCTCAAAATTAATGGGATAAGCTCTCCAAGGGAAGAATTAGGAATGACTTGAGCCAAAAGGTTATGAGCGAAATAACAAGGGCGAATAGAAATAAGTATTCTTAATTAAGCCACAAAATGAACATTGATGGCAAGAGACTTTTGTCTAGGACGAGGAGAAAATCAGGAAATCAAGGACGCCAGACCAAGAATCCTGAATATGACAGTGGGTCATATACCCTGACGGGGGAAAACCAGATCCTGGGACTAATATTGTCATGAGTAAATCAATCAGCCTGGCATGATAGTAGATCATGGGGACCACGCTCTGAGAAGGTGGTAGTGAGGAGGAAGAGGAAGAAAGCCATATGCTGAAGGTCATCCCAAGCAGCGTTGTGTATTGATGAGTGTACTCTGCTTGAACCAATGAAATATTTGACCAGGTGTCCAAAACGGTGTTCTCATGCCCCAGTCCTTTTCTCTCTGGAAATTTAAGCAAGAGGGGGATGTGTTGGGATTTTTGCCCATATTCTCAGCCTGCTAGATTACCTGGTATCACTAGGGGAAAATTCCCTAAGGCGAAGTGAATCAGAAATCAGTTGGCCTGAGTTTTGGAGTAACTACATTTAGGGGATTTTGGGATATTCCCCTGGTCATATCCATCGGGGATTGATCTGGAAAAATACTTAAGATCTCATCAGGCGGAGTTGCTGATGAAATAGGGGCATTTGATAGTGATTAACTATCAGGTGTACCGATTGGGATTGGTCATGTTTCATCACTGACTGATTGGGAATGAATAGCAAGTTGCAAGGCGAGTGATGCTTCCTGCAACTAGCAAATCGATTGGTTAGTGAGTGACCTGCCATAATGGGTAATAAGTCCCATTACCTAAGCAGGTTGCTATCCAAATATGGTTGGTTTGCTTGGATCGAGAGGAAAATGTTAGGGACACATTTTCTGACTCTTTCCATTCAAAGTCTCGAGGATGTCTGATGATGGAATCCTAGCCAGGATGGGGAAGAACATCGCTGCTGAGATGAGGATGGGTGATTCAATGGCAATAGCTGCCATTTCATTGAAGAGGTGTCAACCAAGGGTTATACAGCTGAATTCCCCACTATATATATTCCCTAAGATTTACTATAATAAAAAACCAGTTTTTACAGTATTTAAAAGTATTTACATTATCAATTTGGTGTATAGTTAAACTATCAGCTTCTATTGTGTTGTTCTGTCTCAAGGATATTATTGCAGAGGGCAATAATTGGAAGACTCTCAGAGAGAAGAGTAAAGACCTGAGCGGGGATCTAGAGAAGAAGGAGCCACAATTAGGGATAGCTGCCAACTGTGTGTTGGGCCGAAATAGATTGTCACTGGGGTATCTCAGCAAAGATTGGGTGGACAAGAGCAAGGGAACAAATCCCTACAAGTATGAAATCATGAGTATTGAATCAGGAATACTGGCCGAGCGTTGGGCCAAAATATAATTTATACTCAACTATGGATAATAGACTCCATACTATTATCAATTAATAATTCATTCTATACAACGCAACAAAGTGCACAAGGAAACTGAACCTGTGCAGTAAAAAGGTTACTGGGTTGCTTGCATATAACAACATAAGTCAATTTTTACACTGAGTCTATGAAAATGTATTGCCCATCCTCTTCCCAGAGGAAGACGTGGTTGGTGTCAACTATTTTGGCAAAGTCTTTGTAATCTTTATCCATGGCGTCATCACAGAAGTCTGGGGCCAGTATGCCCTCCTTCACGGGGCATGCGTGTACCTTGTGCCCCAATGCGCTGCATTGGTTGCATATAGGCGGTGCGCTTTCTGGTGTGATGCAGAATACCTTTGACACTCCCCCATCTAGGAGGTGAAACACCGCTGTGCGTTGGATTCTTGTGAGGTCCTTGGCACCTCAGGTATCTGGTTAATTATGGCAATTGCCTTTCCTGTGCATAGGCTCAGCATCAGGTGAAACCGCTGTAGTTTAAATTGTTTAATTTCTCTGTAGGTGGCAAGTCCAGCTTAGGGCTCCTCCTCAATTACCTTGTGGGGAAGGATGGTAGGGAGTGAGTTGAAGGAGATGAAAAAATGTTCACTTTGTCCCATCTGATGCGTTCAGTGCACACAGTTTGCCCTCAGGGAGGGCAATTTTGACACAGACTTTTGTAGCGACATCTGCATCTTCTTTGGTTCCAAAGCCCATATCAATTAAGCTACAGTGGATGGTATGGGTGGTAACGTACAACGTGTGGGGAAAAAGAAGGCCTGTGCTTCGCCCACTTTCTCCCACAGAGTTGGAGAACCAACCCCTAGAAAAGTCAGAGCCCATGCTCTAACTTTGATAGGGGTTGGACATACTGGATTTCCATTTACAAGTTTTGTTTAGTGGTGAAATTTACATACCTGGATGGTGTCTGATTTTGTGGTTTCTCGGCGGCATTGGTTCCCAGTCCCCCTACAGGGCGTTTCTTTCCCTTTGGCGCACCACTTTACCAATTGCCTGATAATACTTTCACCCAATTTAATTTAATTTGTTGAAATCGCCCAACTCTCCTGTGTGATTATCAGATTTTGCTGTTTGAATTGAACCTTGGTAACTAATGTTATTGTTACAGGAAAGAAGAGGTCTCAGCAATTCCATTAATGTCAGGATTTACCCTGACACAAACCCAGGGCATACTAGCCAGTATCCTGTTACATTCTTGTGCAGCTTGTGGAGTTGATATTCCATAAAACAAGTTAAAAATTGATGACATCATAGTTGATCAATTCCTAGTAATAATACTGGCGCACTGGTCCATGGTTTTTCTTAGGTTACCATAGATGATGAGTGTGTGTGGCTCAAATGATTTCCACTTGTTCTAATGGTTTAGATTAATTAAATGTTTAATTGTCTATCATTTTGTAAAGCTGTCCATTATTATTTCAGAGTTTTCCATCGCTTTCTTTAGCACACCTTAAATCTCTCTGGGCTCATCCCCAGTATTGCCTTCAATCATCCTCTGGATTAACTCATCCAATTGATGTTATACAACTTGAATGGCAGGCAATATCAATAATCTGTCATTATTCTGATGTGCTGCTCCTGCTCAGTGTATTATCTCAAAATCGTAGGCTTGTAGTTTTGAAGCTCATCAGGCCAGTCACCCCCTAGTTCCTTCATATTATGGAGCCAGTGTGGGGATGAGTGGTCAGCCACAACTTTAACTTTTGTTCCATGAATATACACTCAGAATTGCTTGCAGGCATAAATCACCATGAGGCACCTGCATTCTGTCATGGTACTGTTCCTTTTTGCTAGCGTAAGTGTTCTGCTTACATATAACTATGGATGCTCTTCCCCATTGTCATTTATTTGACTTAAAATGGAGATGATCGCTGTTAGTGAGGCACCAGTCTGGATGATGAATTCCAAATTGAAATTCAGATAATTAAGTACAGGACTTTTCATCTAATAGTGACATGACACATCAAACAATTCTTAGGCCTTTTATTTACACAAAAATATTTTTTTGATTCTTTAATAGGTGTAATAATGACTCAAAAATTCTGCCAAAATACATAATGAATCAGCAATAGTAGAAACCATCCCAAAAATACTTGTATATACCAAACACTCTTTGGTATTGATATCCATTCAATGGATGTATTCTTCTGCAGCTGGGATCTTGCATTCCACTGGAGTTTATCAAAACCCCCGTATACTTGGGCTTTTTATAAAGGAATGATGTTTTCTTGTCTTTATTTTTAAGTTTGCTATTGACAGGTGCTTGAACACTACCTCTATGTGCTCCAAGTGATCAATGGACGTCCTTCTGAGTACGTTGATATCATCCAAGTATGCAATATACAAGACAGCTTTAAATAACTGAGGGTAGAATATATTGCTCTCTGGAATGTCACCGGTGCATTGCACAACACTGAGGCATTCTGGTCAGCTTTATAGTCCTTGTGTGGTGATTATCGTACATTTCTCTTGATCCTCCTTTGGATAATCTATTTGTCAATATCCCAAAATCGAGTCCATCACCAAAAAACACTTGCCATCTGTTGGGATTTGACCTGCTCCCAATCAAACTTAATTTGAGTTTCCCTACTTCTGATACCTCTCCAAATTTTCCTCTAATGGAGCCTTATTGTCCGCCCCCTAATTGATTTGTTAAAAGGAAGCCTGCTGTTGACTCCCCACCTGATCAATATCAGGATTCTGAAGATCTTGCCAGTAAAGGACGTCGCTATCCTGAAAGGATTAGGAGGAAAACCTCGCTTATAAATATCCTCGCCTTTTCTTAAATAAAGTTATGTTTTTATCTTTAATTCGTTTTTAGTTTTATTTATCTCTAGAGCCTCTGTACAGAAAGCTCCTCTCCAGCTATCAATTTCCCCAGTTTAATACAATAGGTCCCTTGTCACCTATTCTCTAGCTTATATCAAGTTACCAGCCCCTACAATTAGGATTCCCAGCTCTCCCCACTGTCTGCTCACTGCGGGACCTTTTAACCCATCCATTTTGGTACGCTTTGGAGGAACTACTGCCCTCAGCTACCCGACCCTGACACCATCCCCTAGGCAATTGAGCGCATTGTCAATCTACAGAAGAAGAAAGAAATCCTTTGATGTGATTTTTAATTAACAGTAATCGATCACCATGCAATTTTATCCGTCCTTTTCTTTAAAATTAGGATCAGAATCACCCATGAACTTTATAAGAGAATGAGGAGCCCATGATCAACTGGCTTTCTGGCTTCTTCGCTGACCACTGCTTCAGCAGCTCTAGACTAGCATATTGGTCACACTCTTATCAGTGGATATTCCCCGGTGTTGACCTTATGGATCACATTTTTAGTGCATCTGAGGTCATGATCATCCTGAGAAAATATCATTTTATAATAAAAAATGGAGCATCTCTTCTTGCTGTTGCAATGATAAATCAGCCAGTTGCTCATGTTTAACAAAAATGTTGCACTTTTGGCATCCACTGGTAATCCTATCTTGGTCAACGATCTGAAGTCATGGAATTTACAGATTTCCACCATTAGGATGAAATGCAGAAATGCAAAGACTTAAATTTCTCTATTTTCATTAGTCTTTCACCCATATTAGCCAGTAGCATATTTATTTTCCCATGGCCTGTCATAAAAATCCCCAGCGTTACCCATGGCTCTATCCTCAATTATTGTATAGATGACAACTTCTCCATACAATTGCTTTTCTTTCTCATAACAATCACTTTAGTTACTATGATTCGATTTGAACAGCAAATTTGGATAATCACACACAGGAAAGATGGGCGACTTTAATAACAAAAATAATACAACATGGGCGAGCGTTGTGGCAAGCGGTGCACTTAACGGTGCAACTAAGGGCAAGAAACGCCCTGGAGGGGGACCAGGAACCCAATCTGCAAAGAAATCGCAAACTCAGACACCATCTGGGTTTATGGTATCTACTGTAAAGCATGCGCAATACATGTAAATTCAGTTCAACAAACCCTTATCAAAGGTGGAACACGGGATCAGACTCTTCCTTGGGGATGAGTCACCGACCCTGTGGGAGAAAACATGTGAGGCACAGCCCTCACTTTTCCCTCACGCGGCGTACATAGCCACCAACAACATGGGCTGCGGCTGGATCAATATTGGTTTTGAAACAGCTGATGAAGCTGATGCCGCAACAAAAATCTGTGTGGAAATTGCCCTCCCTGAGGGCAAAAAAATTGTGCGCACCGCGCGCACCAGATGGAACAAAGTGAAAACTTTGTTCATCTCCTTTGACTCGCTCCCCACCAACCTTCCTCATAAGGTAATCGAGGAGGAGCTCCACAAAGGTCTTGTGGCCTATGAAGAAATCCAACAACTCAAATTACAGTGATTTCACATAATTCTCGACCTGTGCACGGCAAAGCTATTGCTGTAATCAACCCCTTCCCAGAAGTGGAAGAGGATTTATCCAGAATTCCCCGCGCAGCAGAATTTCACTTTGCAGATGGGGGCCAGTCAGCTGCATTCCAAGTTACACCAGAACGCACACCACCTATTTGCAACCACTGTGGCTCACTGGGCCACAAGGAACATGCATGCCCTGTAAAAGAGGGCTTAATATAAAATGCTTTTTGTGAAGAAACTATGGATGAAGATAATGAAAACTTCGCCAAAATGACTGATGGCCACCACCCATTCCACTAGGGTGAAGATGGACTATACTCCATTGTGGACCCAGTTACAAGTAAACAGCGTAAAGCAGCACAAAGAAACCTGCAAGAGAGCAGCGGCTGAAGCGGTGGCACACGCGTAATCTGCCATTAACCACGGACAAATTCAGGAGGATATTTCAGATATTCACCAAACTAACCAATCAGAACAATATTCCCAGGTCGAAAATTTTCACAGTAACCAGACTGAGCCACAAAGCGACATCAGTCATGCACATACTGAGGAACAATGCAACTGCAATTTGGGTGAAAATGCAGTGCACAATGCAAATAAGTTGAACCTCAAAAATATAAAATCCAATCAACAACCTGCATCAAATCAACATGAGACCTGTGCAGGAAAAGCTGATGAAAATGCAAAAAACTGAAATTCCCTTGAATCATTGGGTCAGATCAAGGGAACCAACAGTGGCAGTGAAAGAGTTGGAGTACAGACGCGGAGCATGGCCAAAATGAGTCGCGGTGGGATAGGACCAGAGGGTCCTCCCAACCGCTCCTGAGGCGCCACGGGCACCTCAGTGTCAATAGGGACGTTAAATATCGCGGGAGCCAGGGCTCATATGTCCCAAGACATAAAGCTGGCATTCCTGCGAAAACCTCTTGTAGACATCTTGGCCATCCAAGAAACCCACTGCCTACAAGGGGAATAAGAATCCTGGTCAACCAGGGTTGCACCATCACAATCAGTATGGACGTCTCACTGTGGGGTGATAGTCCAAAACAACAAAAAATTTAAAATTACAAATTCATCATCACACTTGCACGGTTGAGTCCTGGTAGCAACAATCACATGCCAAGATGAAATAATTTCGTTAGCATGTATCTACACACCGTGCACTGCAACTGAGAAAAAAAAAATTTGAAAAAATTTCTACCCTCACCCTCCCACCAGATATCATCATGTTAGGCGATTTCAACTGCTGGGATAACCCCAATACAGATCGATGGCCTAATCCCAGGGGATACCCACCTGGACACATTGAATATCGCACAATGAAGGCATCTCTTGTCTTACAGGATGCTCTTCCTCCCAGTTCACCAATCCTTCCCCATATGACAGGACCCAACATATGTGAGGGACTGCTCATATCAATGAGTCATATTGACCACATCCTCATCCCACAATCCCACCACTCAAGAATCTCTAATTTACAACAAAAAAGATCAATTTTTCTGATCACCGATTAGTTATGGTGCAGTTAGCGCCAACCCAATCCCACACACAGGTGTCGCCAAGGAGAAAGCTTCACCCAGACAATATAAAATTGCCCAAGATATCCAACTGGGTCAAAAACGAGGCTATGAACCCAGAATTCACTGCCCCATTCACTTTGGATCCCATCAGAACATGGGAAAAGTTCAAAAAAGATTTAATCAACAAAATTCAACATATTGCATCACGCAAGTACACCGCAGACACAGCCACAATCAAGCGTATCTTGGCAGAACTAGACCACCTGGAAATAAATACTCCGAGATCTGGCTATAGTCCTAATTGGGTACGCAAATGGGCAGAAATTTCAGCCTGACTTAACAATCTCATCTTTGAACACCAACACAGAATCAAAGTATTGAACAAAGGTAAGTTCATAAAGGAAGGCAAAACCTGTTTGACATACTTTTTCTGCCAATTCCACTCCCGCAGAAACCAGCCCACATGCACACAGGTCCGCAAGACCAATGGCACCGTGGCAACTGACCCTGAGGAGGTCAAGGCGGAAGTACACCACTATTACACCGAATTATATCATGATATGCCAACAGATCCACAAAAAATTAAAGAATTTATTCAAACTGCAAAGATACAAAGTACACCACCAAATTACAATATACTATCCCTTATCACATGGGAGGAGCTTTGGGAAACAATTTGCGGTGCACCACGTAGGAAATGCCCAGGGCCTGATGGGATACCCTACGAATTCTACAAAAAATATTTTCAACAAATTGCCCCCCTCCTATTGGCGTCTATGAACCAGAGCTTATTGGAAACACGCCTATTACCAGGATGCCATGAATCCTACATTATAACCTTGTATAAAAAGGGTGACAAGTTGGACCTGGCCAACTGGCGCCCAATTGCACTCTCCAACACTGACACAAAAATTCTAACAAAAATTTTAGCAGCTAGATTAAGCGCAATTGCATCTGACGTCCTATCACCCAACCAGTTTGGGTTCATACCGGGGTGTTCAATCTGGAACAACATACACCCTGTTGCAAACATTTTACAATCCAAAGCAACTGGTGCCCTGGTCTTATTGGATCAGGAAAAGGCGTATGACCGTGTTAGCTGGCCATACCTAAAAGAATGTCTACATGCCTACAAACTCCCACCAAGATTCATAAAATTGGCGATGCTCCTAACAGAATCTGCAACCATGGCTGTATGCGGCCCTGGATTCCTAACAAACAAGATTAAACCACACATAGGGCTCAAACAAGGGGATCCCCTCAGCCCACTGCTATACAACTTCAGCTTTGACCCACTCTTCCGAGTGACTGACTCACGTCTCATGGGGATAACCGCACAAGGACAACCAACAGTCAAGATACTGGCCTTTGTGGATGACTTCATAGCAGGTCTAGAAAACAATGAAGATGCCCAACAGCTGGAACACACTCTAGAGGAATACTCCAAGGTGAGCAATGCATCGTTCAATAAAAGGAAGACAGAAATCATCCTCTCAGGCAAATACACAAACAATTGGGCCACAACATCAGAACCTCACACCAACACTCGAAGAAAAAACCCAATTATATTACCCTTTGCAACACCTCCCATCACCACTCCTGTCCGACACCTTGGAATCTGGCTAGAATCAGGGGGATATGCTAATGAGACAATGGAAAGTAACCTGTTACAACGGGTATCCAAACGCGTCACCTCCTCAAGGGAAGAACCCCAGGACTAACAGGACGAGTTACAGTTGCTAACTCGCTCATCCTCCCAATACTGTGGTACCAGGCCCACGCGATAGCCTTCTCACCTACCTTTATAACCTCAATCCACGCGCTTATCCAGGGCTGGCTGTGGCCTGGCTCTCACCCTCCTATACGGATGGAAACACTATTTGGCCCACGCTCAAGCGGAGGCATGGGACTAATAGATTTTGAGAGCCATGCCAATCACATCCTAGGTACCTGGATAAAGTAAATCCTTGCTCCAGACCTCCCGCAACAACATTGGTCCAGAGCAGCAAGGACTAACTTTACACACAGGCGCTCAAATTAACCAACCCACATAGTCCACCCAGACTACTCTCATACTTTGGCAAGCACCCTACTGCAACGGGTCTGCATGGAACCTCCCCTCATTTCAAACATATCCTTTGAACTATCCGCCGTATGGGATGGACCATAGAGAACATGGGTACTATACAGGGAAGGGGACGACCCAGCCCCCAATTCAAATTAAGAAACCCAGAAAACCACCCCCAGAGGGATATGCTCGCAATAACCCCAAGCATAGCTAGGATAGAATACCTAGATATGTTGGACATTCCCTATGATTTAACCACACAGAAAGTAATGTGGAAAATGACTCACCACCCACTCCTACAGCTAAGGATAATAGCAAACGCCTGGCGCTGTTTGAGAAGGACCTATAGGATGGCGGACCATTCCAACTCCCTCCACAAAACATGTGCAGTATGTGGAGGGGAGGGATCCCTACATCACCGCCTAGAAACAGGCCCCCCAACCAAAGCTATATGGCAGGAAGTCGCAAGCCTGCTCAAGATTCAAAACGAACAAGAATTCTTGATATCAAAGAGTATCTTCGCGCTCCAGATTGAGTCACCAATCCCATCTACCCTCCGCTCCCTAATAATACCCATTGCAATGTGGACAATACACACAATTGCATTAGATGCGTTCAAGGGCACGGTCCCAACCATTCATGGGATTATTAACAAATTCCATGTCCACTTAATAGAGCACTTCCAAGCCTGGCTCTATGGATATACAAGACCAAGACAAAAAGCGCTCATAGAATCATGGTTCCCACTCTGGTTCCTCCACACAGACCCTTTCCTTCACACCTGCTCCATAGTAGGGGAAACCCCCTCAGAGTAGTGCACCAACCCCCCCCCATACCTGGCAGTCCCGCTGGCAACAGGGGTAACCTGAGTACCCTGGGGTGCCCAATTTTTATATTTCTTAGTTATTCTCTTAGTTTCACATATATTCGGTAATGTCTGTCCCCTGGTCAGCTTACCTCGGTTAAATAAAAAAAACTTCTCCATACAATTACTCTAGTAATTTTAGGGTTAACCCTGTGTTAACTATAATTTGCATTCCCAGTAAAATGAAGTTGGTTGTCATAATCATCTTAAAGGTACTCCACGATTTTCTAGGATCTCTTTCAGCATTTCCCTCCATTTTTTTCCAACCAACTTGTACTGGATGGGAATAATGCCGTCATTGTGAGTAAAATTTGCAAAATTGTTCTTTATTTATCAGTGGCATTTCTCCAATCCGCTGATATACCAAGGGCATGGTTTACCCCAAAAGTGTCAGAGTATTTTTCTCAAAATCACATTTCACACTATACTTTCTCAGGAATTCTATCCTGATGAGCATGTCATAATTTTTGATTAGCTAACACTATGGCAGGAGCTGATACCACCAGCTGTCATGGAATCTGCTGATTAAAGTAAGACTGGCTTTCAATCTGGGTGTGTAACAATCCAGTGGAAGGCCCAGAATGCCAAGGGCATAGCAGTTCTGAGCAGTTGTAAGAGGGATCCCCTACTATTCTGGTGAGGGAAATAAAAGTTAATAAACATACAAAAGGCCCCCATAACAAACCAAATGGCTGTAATGGGGGCAACCACGGGTCTTGCTGGGGCATCCCAAGGGTAGGAGAGGCAAGGAGGACAACAAATCCTCCTGGATTTGCAGTTGTTGAACTTTGGATTTACCATTCCACCCAATTTTGGCTTGTTTCATCATTTAAAAAAATTTGAAAATTATATAAATTTTCAAAATTTTCAAAATGATGATTGACTTCATGAATCAAATCGAATCAAATTGCTCTGACCATCAGGAGGTCTTGGGCCTTGTCTTGCATCCATTGAGGGTTTTGGATTGGGTAGAAAGGTCAGGTACGTCACCAGTATGATGGATCGATTTTCTAAATATATTTGGGCTGGATTGGCCCACAGTGGAATGGCCTGGATGATTCAGTGCCTGGTTTCCACCTTGCAGTTATGTGGATGGCAAGTCTTCACCTTTAAATGGAGAATTGCGATTAGCAGAGATGGCCTCACTCCACCCAAATTGTGCCAAATCACTAGTGAATCAGCAAGGTGGATCAGGCTGAATTCTTCAATTATTTCACAGAGTGGGAGGCGGTCCTGAAGCTAATCTGCCAGGTGCTTAATGGGAATCAGGTCTCTGTGAAGAGTTTAGCAGATCTGATAACTCTCCTGAAGTGGCGAGTTGACATCATAGGCTGGCAGTAAGTTCCTGGATTGCAATCCCCTTTTGGTGGGCCACCATATTGATGGTTTAGAGGACCCACTCAATGACCATCAGCCCTAGGATGCAGGAAGCTGCGTACTTCGCTGGGTTAAGTAAAAGTATTGTGAAAGAAAGTGGTGGATCTCACAGAGTGGGTTATGGAGAGAGAAGCTTTATTAAACTTAAAGGTAAAAATGGACCTACAACTGCTCTTTATAGATAAGTTTCTTATATATGTGAAGAGGGGGAAAGGGGCCATGAAATACATTTTCTTTGGGCAGCAATAGCTGACGTACCTGAGGGTACTCAGCCAGGATTCAGGGCTTCATCATCCAGCTTATGCACAGGTTGCCAAAGCTCTGGCAACATAAGCGTTGGATCTTCCAGGGAGGGACCCTCACCAATTCAAACATTAGTGAATTAACTTGGATTGAAGTTGCAGCCAAATTGAGTTCCGCCAGGGTCAATTTTTGATAAATTTTTTAATTTTATTCGAGGTGGGCTGACCTGGGGACAATACCGCACCAATGAGGGGAAGTGAAGAAAATGGGAAAGGAGGATAAAACCCAGAAAACCTCCATGCACGGTGTATGATAGGCAGGAACTCCATGGACCACCTTTGCTATTTGCTCTCAGTTCAAGGTATGTTGCGCAACGCCAACACAGTCATAATTGTTCCCTACCCAAAGTTCACTACTGGGATCAAACTTTGGGAGGCAGCGGTAGAGGTCCCTATTCTACCACTGGAGTATCCTCCCCTAATTTTGATAAATTTTTAAAAAAGATTTTTTAAAATTTCTGAAAGTGAATTTCCAACTCAGATTGGCTTTCCCAGACTTGGAATTTCAGATTCTGTGTCCTGAACCTGGTTTTCTGACTTGGGAGCCCTTTTCTGATTTTCTGAGCTCATTTCTCTTATTACAAGGACATAAAGGATGGCGGAGTGGAACTCAGAGGGAGGGGAAGCTGCTGTTGAAGGCTTCTGGCCTGTATTACCTCTTTACAGACCTCTTTTATCTTTTCAACCAGAGATGAAAAAGCCAAATGGGGTGCTGTGTTGGGGTTTTTTGGTGCCAATGCAGTGACCCAACGTTCATCCACAATATGACCCAAGTCCCCCAATTGAGTCAAGGGCTCCACAGGGGCATTAGGTCCCTTATACATCCTAAAAAGAACTTTTTCTGATATAACCCAAGATTCTGGGTCTCTAGACTTACACCAGTAGTCTGAACTGAAGTGGTAGTACACTATAGGGTCCACAAGGTTTTGTGATATCTAGTCTGGTGGTTTTAATAATCTTTTTAGTACTCCAAATCTGTAGAAATCTTCATAATTTACCAATTTAGTTGAAACAATGTTGATGGGCGCTCCACTGTCAATTATAGCCCATACTCTTACTTTGGTGACTATAATATCTGCATATTTACACTCAGATTATTGTAATGCTGTGTTTACTTAGTGAATAGCATCATTATCACTAAAGTGAGAGTATTAATTTATTTTGCAGATAAATCAGGATGTATCCTGTTCACACTAATAGATAGAAATAAGGTTTCATCATCAAGTTTCATATTTAGTATTCATTCATGCTTTTGTTGGAACTAATCTTTTCAACTTGCTTATGAGCGTATGGCCAAGCAACTTCCTTTGTTATTTTGGGGTTAATACTCTTTGCTTTTGCTCAGGTAATGGCGTTTACATCCAAATTAGCCACCTGGTAGAACGGATCAGGTGTTTCTTCATCTACTTAAATTGGAAATATCCAGGTCATTGCTCAAAATTATCTGGGGGAAAGGTTTGATTGCAGTGATATATTGTTCTCTATCTAGACTGCAGGTCCTTTCTAATCTTTACATGTTTCTTTATCTTTAGCCTAGACTAGAGTAACTTGCTCTTTAAGCTTCTTGCAACAACAGTGAGCGGTGAAGTGTCCAGGTTTTCCACATGGTGGCAGCGGATCTGAGTTTTATCCACTCATTTTTGTCCCTTAGGCTTGTTTCCTGATATAACTCACTTAAGTTGCTCTTTATTGGGCTTGGTGAATTTCGCTGTATTCTGATTTCTAAAAGGAATGGCCTTAGAGGTTCAATCATGTGCTTCAAAGGTTGCTCTTAACATCTTTAAATGAATCACCATATGCAATGTGGACTGTTGGATCCTGGCGGGGGTAAGTGCTTACTGGTGCTAATTGCACAGGATACAATAATATAGCCATCACTGGAGTAGTTAAAGCTCACAATGGATATTTTAAATCTAAATAAAAGTTATAATATAAACAACAGGAGATTTGATTTTTATATGATTTTACTTAATAATAAAGAGGAGTGGATAGCATAGCGGGGTGGTTCCTGCTCCACTCTGAGTTGGGTTTTGATCAAAACAGGTTCAAAACCAGCACAGGGAAAAAACTCGTCATGGTATTTGTCCCAAGGTCAACCTATTTTGTTTACTTCTATTTTTTAATAATAAAAACTAGGGTGTTAGGGAAGAACAATGATTACATATATCTCGCTTATTATTTAAACTAATTTTAAGCTTAATAATGAAGGCAATGGCATTCAGAATAGGCGAGGGGGCTTCTCAATTTAGCTAAATGACGATTTGGCCTATTACATAATTGGAGAGCCATATCATATTGATAAAGCTTAGATTATAGATGGGAGTTTGAACCCTGAAATGATTAACCATGTGGCAGCATTTTAATATTATTGCGCCTATCAGATACCTGGAAAGGGTATACTCTTAGTGACTTGTACCAAATTTGAGCTGGTGATTGGGCGAGGTTCCATAAGGGTTGGCCTATTCCGCTGGGGTTGCAAGGCACCCATGCCACTTATATTAGGGTCTTTCTAGAAAAGTTAGGAGTAGAGGGATTACTCCAATCAGATATATTCCACTGAGAATTGGTCAGGGGTTTTTGTATGTTACCCAACTTATTAACCACTAATATACTCTTCTCATTTATTCAAACTTGTAATTGTCCAACATGGACATCTGGGTCACAAGCGCTGAAGCCGTTGTGCAATACAAGTCTTATTAGATCTCAAAGTACCACTTGCATGGTGATACATGCATAAAATCTGATAGTACATTTGCACCAGCCAGTATTTGCAATTCCTGGTAAAATTGGTAATCAAAAACTGCTGAATTCCCATCCTTTTATTATTGAATACCCATAAACTCTTGTTTTTAGTTAGTTATTTGTGTAGGGCTACTGTATTCTTTCATGGTTGCTTCTTTAGCTCCACTATATATCAAGTTATCCCCGCTAAGATGGGGCAAAACCAGATTTTGATAATCAATGTTTAGGCAGTTCATCACAGTAAATGCCTTCTATCTATCTCTGTATCTGAAAATTGTCATCTTGAATAGGCGGAAAAATGCTGGTGCATTAATTCAGTGAAATGTGGGCAATTTCAGTGTACTCTGAAATTTTTCTGTAGCTACATTAGCAGGGGATTCCTGCCTGACGACCCTACTAACATCGGAATTTCTTCAGCTGCTATTTTTGAAATGGTGGCAAATATTCCAAGCATATTCCTTAATGGCTGGCTCCTTCTGACTGGAATTTTAGGCATATTACCTTCAGCTTTGTTTTCCTCCAAATTAACGCAATCACATTTGTGACTCTATAGTTTCTCTATGCATTTTAACACGCATACCATATCTTTGATTCAGGTGTAAATAGTCTCTATCCACTTTTTGCTTGGTCTTCTATAATTTAATTTATTTAATAATTATGTCTCCTTCTTTTTTAAGGAGGTAAACTTTTTATAAAGATCGTTGTTGACTTTCCTAACTTGCTCAATCTCTTCCTCAGCTTCTGTCATTTGTTCCTCCAAAGTAATGAAATCATCCTATGATGTTGAGTTTAGCGCATTTTTATTGATATCTTGTTCCATCAAAAGCTTCTTTTGTTCGTCATTATAAGACATTGTTATACAGACTTCTGATAAATGGCTTGGAAACTAAACTAACCCTGTATTGAGCATCAAATGTTAACTTTTGAGTACTGTGTACTCTTTAAACTTGCAGTATTGTGGCTCACTTCAGCTCACCTGTTAGCTGCATGGTTTCTGAAATGTGCATTTTAATAATTGTGATAATTAATTGAATAGGGTAGAAATAGTATGAAGATTATTACTTTAGTTTCATTTCTTACAGCCAAGTAGAATATTAGGTCCAACGCTAAATTGGTGTTTGGCCTTTTAATTTTTGAGGGTGCCTCTGGGATGCAAGGGAGCTTCTTCTTCTAATTCTTCTCTTCTGGTAGAACTTAATCTAGTATTAGGTTCAGAGTTTAATCTTTTCTCTTTTGACGCAGAGTTTGCAAAGATAGTAAAAAATAGACAAAAGATATCCTATCCTTCCACTCTAGTCTAATAGTAAGTATACAAGAATATATGACAGTCTAGATATTGAAGTGTTTTATCTGAAAGTATCTTTCTATCTGCTTTATTTGGTGAAATGCAATGGTATTTTATAAAGGAATTATGCGCTCAACTCTTTTGTAAGCCCCAATTGGAAACAGAAGCTGTCACCAATGAATGACCCTCCAGATTTGCACCCAATGATGATCTTTCTCATCTGTTTAGTCAGATTCCGCCGCTGACCATCAGTGCAACTGCTTCTGGGTTAAAATAAAGAAAATGTTTAACGTCTTTGCTCAACCTCAGCGTGTCACCTTTATTAGTGTAACAAACTGATTAGGTAATGGTACTTTTACCCATAAATAGCAGGTTCTATTACCTAAAAGTATAACTCACAAGTTGATCATCACAGGTACTATCAATCGCCTACAACTCATAATTCTTGGTCAATCAGCAACAAGACCTTATTAAATTCTATAATTTAATTAAATTATCAATATAGAAATTTGACAATCTATACATTTGTTTATTTTTTAGGATCATTCCTGATGAAAGATTAGCAATATGGTGGATCAAAATCTAGTAGATTACTTAATGTTCACAAGTGATTTTTCTCTGAGCATTATTATTATATGTAATCAATGATTCCCGCATCCACTAGTGGCCCTCATCCCCTAGTGGATAAGCAGATTTATTATAATCAATAAAGTTGGGTAATGTGGGCATACTGAAATTTCAACAGATCCAATCTTAGATTTTCCTAATTTTTATTGGTCATTAATCATACAAACAGATGCATTCTTTGTGGCAATAGGTAACATACTAAGTCAGGTAGATTAATTGGTGATGAACACCCTGCAGCGTATGTGAGCTAATCTGTGAGAAAGAAGTAGCAAAAATACACCATGACAGATTGAGAATGTCTTGTGGTGATATTTGCTCATAATCAGTTCAGAGTATACATTACGGTGTACATTTCAAGGTGGTTATAGACCATTCTTCAATGCAATGGCTGCATAAACTTTAAACCTAAAGGAGATTGTCCTGTTGGGCCTAAAAATAAAAGTGTACAATATTGATAGTGTACATTGTGCTGGTACAGTTCATCAAAATTAAGATGTTCTATCACAGTTTCTGATAGTTCTAGTCAATCAAAGTGAAGCAGATGAGTTGTAAAATAAGACAGTCACTGGTGTTATTGAAGACCAAACACCAGAAATTCAGCAAGCAATAAAATAAGGCAATGGAAATACCAAGGTTGACAAGAGTTAATTTTTCAGAGTTGTTGGGAGAAGATCCCTACTGTTCATAAGCTTTCTGAATGAATAGAAATTATTACTGAAGCTCATAAGTTATCTGGGCATGGAGACCTATAAAAACTCTAGAGCATGTTTGTCAGGGGGTAATATTGAGAATTGCTTAACTATGACATCATGAAAAACCTTGCCTGTTGTGTGATCTGTCAGGCACACAAGCTCAATAAGTGTGATAAATTAGCTGATTTTTGCTCGCTGGTGCTTCACGCCAGCTGGTTTCCACAAATGTTTTTAATAAAAACTGAATTTAAAAAAGAAAGCGCTAAAAAAATTGGTTTTTTATGTGTTTTATTATGAGCGCAATAAGGGGAAAAATGATGATCCTCAACCTCAATTATCTAGTATTTAAGTAATTTTGAAGGTTGAGGGGAAATTGGGAATATGTTCATAATAGCCTGCATGAGTCCAAATTAGGAAATATGTAGGAATAACATATCATAATTTGGGAACTCACATCAGGGCAGCGGAGCAAAAGAAGAGAAATTCTGATTGGCCCAAACATACCCATGAGGTAATGTTTTTATAAGCTTGAGTCAATCACGGCCCAAGAAATTTCTTGCACCTTGGGGGACCCCGCCAAGCCTATAAAAGGGGGTCCCCGCGCAGGTGCATTGAAGGATTTCATTGGGGTCAGGGGAGTGCCTTCCAATGATTCCCCCAAAGTCCATGGTGAGGTTGGAGTAATCCAACCAGCCAATTTTATTAGTGCCCATACAGGTTTCAAACTGGCATTTCCCCAATTAATGGGGTTCCACAGAGAATTGGCCATGGACTTTTGGCCAATTTCCTTGACTTTTTTATTATTAATTTTAAGAAACGAGCTCTTAATGACATCAGAATATCGCAAATGGCTGACATATCCTTTTTTTGGCATAACTTGACCTACAGCATTCTTATCTTTAGTCTTCAAAGGTAAATGTCTGACAATACGAAATCAACCACTTTCTGGCTAGTGAAGACTGGGGCTGCGTGACATACAATATCCATCAATGTAATAGGGCCATTGACCATGAGTATAGAATAATGCCACTACAATATTGTGGCTATCAGTCACTTTTCATGTTGAGTATAGAAGTACACTTTGGACAAAATGGATTCCAGAATTAATGACAAGTTTATAAAAAGCAATTAAAACATTGGCTTAATTGATTTCAAGTTCTAACAACAGATAATGGAAGCAACATCACTTTGCAAGCCATACCGATACTAAATGAGTTATTGAGAGTACAAGGAGTATTGAGGTTGCCTTACCATTTAGAAAAAAGTGGTATGGTTAAAAGGGTAAATGATACTCTAGCCATTATCTTGAAGAAGCTTGTAGCTGTTAGACCTTCCAGCTGGTAACCTTTTACTGTTGGAAATGTTTGCCTAAACTTAAGTTTTTTTGTCAATGGTAAACTCTCATGTTAGATTAGTTTTATGGGCGTCAGGCTTGTTTGCCCAACTTATATTCCATTCTCTAATTTATTCGAGGTACGCTGACCAGGGGACAGACAGTACCAATCACAGCACTCAAAACAACAAAACAAACTACTAACCAGGTGGGAAGCAGAAACTGCTTAACCCACCATGGCAGAGGGTGAGGAGGGGTTGGGGGGTTGGTTTTCAGAAAGACCCCCCTCGATCAAGGGGTGTTGGTTACAGTACCAGATCAGAGCAGAGAGCCAGGGCGTTGGGGCATCTGCATAGTGGGGGCTGAGGTCAGCGTAGTAGGAGTTTTCCACTTCTGCATTAAGATAATGATGGGAAAGTGTTTCAACAAAAGCTGCGAGGAGAACTTCAGCTTCTTTGCGGGCTTCAGGAAGTTGGGTGAAAAGGGAGATACTGTGGCAGGTGATTTTGGCTGAGGTGTTGAATGAAGCAAGCGTTGCGACATTCATAACAGCATTTTCAGCATCATCAAATAGTTTTGAGATGTCACTGCAGGGAGATTCAGGGAAGTCAAGGGGGAAGAAGATGGTGGGAAGGCCATGCTGGAGCTGAGCCACTGACTGGGCCACCGCGGTGCGTAGTTTTGGGCAATGAGGAGAGGCCACCGCAGCTAAGGCGAGCTGGTGGTCACTTTGGAAGGGGGCTGTATTAAGTAGAGGAGCAAAATGGCGAGGGGTAAGGGTTTCATCAAAGTCAGGAAGGAAAAATTCTGCCCGACCATAATTGCCATGGCAGAGAGGTTGACCTGTATGCTTACTAATAAGGATATTACCTGATTCGTCAGTTTCAGCCAATAGATCCCATGGATTTTGGTTCACTGGAATAGTGGCGTTTAAATTTGAGTGGGTAGGATTGGGCAAATGGGCAGCTGCTTGGGTGCGAATGTTGGTCCAAGCATTGCTCTGATTGGCTGGGGTGGATTTAGGTGGGAGAGTGAGGCTGGAGGTTTTGGGGGGGCTGATTTTCCATGTGGGCCCACTGAATGAGATTGGAGGGTGGGAGGGGGCAGCAAAGCGCCCCATACTGAACTTCCAGAGGGGGCTCAGAAGCTGCAGCAGCGGATTTGGCCTTAGGGCATGCTCTTTTTGCATGGTTGAGGCCAAAGCAGAGGGAACAAATCTGCCTACCATTATCGACCTGAGCCCAAAAGAAATGATCAGGCGCTGCAGCCAAACTAGCGTGGGGTGGGATTTGTTGGGCTATGGTAGGGTGGTGTGGTATGATGGTGGCTGTTGCACGAGGAGCAACAAGGCGTTCCGCACCAGATGGAATGGCAAAGATGAGGTTGGGCTGAGTGCCATAAGCCATAAGCCCTGTGACCAACTGGTCATACAAAACCTGTGGTGGAAGGTGGGATGGGAGATTTGCAAAGGATACCACTAGCGTGGTGTCTGAAGGGAGGCAGAGTACGGGTTGTGGGAATGGGGGTTTTTTTATAAATTAGAGGAGTTTGTGCTGCCGCTTCAGCATCCTCCTCAGATTGGAACCCAACGTCAAAGTAGCCCTTAAAAGGGCGGAAGTCTATAAAGCCAGCTGGCGCAAAGGCTGTAGTGGCTAGGTCAATAATTGCCTTATTGGCATATGGGAACATACTTATATTCCGTTCTTAAACAAAGTCTTGAAAGACGTTCTTACAGTATTTGAAGAGCTTGGTAAAAGTTTTGATAGTATTACAGTGTTAAAATCTATAACTATTGGCCTAAATGTAAAAACTGGTTTGACTGATAGTTTCAGAAGTTATCAGCGCAGGTTGGTATTTGCACAATCTGCGTTGCTTAATAAATATATATGAGCAATTATGTAAGAAAACTATTATCCATAATTGAATAATTATACCAGATGTGGTCCAACTCTAAACTTGAAACAATCCATGATATACTGATTTGGTATTTAGGGACTTCTTCCCTATTCTGGATGATCTTAATTCACTCTCAGATTCAGAGGTTTTGGCCCTAGTTCTTGCCACACTGAGTCAGTGGATATCTATGTCAAAAAGTTGCTTCTCTTCTAAGGATATCTAATCTTTACTCTTTATACACACAAAAGAGTATAAAATTAATGTACTACAACAATAATAACTGAGGATGAATAGAACCTGTATTTAATTAGATTTAGAATAAAATATGAACTGATCTGCTTTATCAATAAAATTACTAGGGAATTTAAAGTGAGAATTCAACGCCCAACTCCTTTATTGCGCCTCAACCATGAAGCAGCAGCCGTTGCCATTGAATTTCCCTATGACATCTCTGCCAGCAATGGTCTTCTTCATCAGGTTAGGGATTCCTTCATCAGACATTAAGAGACCTAAAACAGAAAGAGCCATAAAACGTTGCTAACATTCCCACTTGATCACAGAAAACCAACCACGTTTGGCTAGCAACTTGCTTAGGTAATGAAACTCTTTACCCATTATAGCAAGATGAAAACCAACTGATAGATTTGCTAGTTGTAGGCGGCATCACTCAGCTCTCAGCTGCTGATTAAATTCCCAATCAGTTGGTGATGAAAGCTAATTCATCCCAATTGGTACACCTTATAGTTAATCTTTGATTTACTATCAGTGGCCCCTAATCATTGGCAACTCTGCCTGATGAGATCTTAAGCATTTGCATGGATCAATCCCCTACAGACCCAAACCTAGCGAATTACCCAAAATCATCAGACATTATTAACCCAAAATCAAGAGCAACTAATATCTGATTCATTTGCTAGCGGGACTTATCACCTAGCAATCCAGCAGGTAACCTAGGAAGCTGAAAAGGTGGGCAAAAACCCTAACATAAAGTCTTCTGCCTATGCCAATACTATCAAATGGAAGCTTAAGTCTATAGAATATAAAGAATCAGGATGGCATACCCTTCCATACATTAAAATTATTTAGAGTTAGTTATTGTGAAACCCACATCTTTGGATGAAGGAATAAGTTGGATAAGCTCTGGGTTGGCTATTCAAAAATTAATAAGTTGTCATTAGATGCTTATACTATTAGGACCTCTTCAATGGATTTATTGTGAATAGGGTTCATGATAAGTTTATAAGAGCATGTATATACTAGCAAATGTGATAAATTTTATTAACAATATATATTGTTGTGTACTAATATCAAAATGTTATAAAAGATTTATCTTAATGACATCATTTTTTGTAATATACTTTGAACATTTACTTTATGGCTCTGCCATTGATGCCTTCAGCTACAAATGCTAACTGTTTAATTTAGCACTTTGGCATTAATTTCTCAGTGATGGTTGCCACAAATTCTTATCCAAAGGTTCTTGGAGGAGGGGGTGTACAAAGGACCTATCTGCAGTATCAATGATGAACTAAGTCATGAATTTACCCAAATCTTAAATTGAAGTTTAGATGCCATTTTGGAAGAATATAATCTGGTTAAGTTGGTAAATTTGTTAGGAATTTACCCAGATTGTGTTTTTTTACAATATTTTTAAACTGTTGTTTTATTTTTAGTTAGGCATAATTGCCAATTTGCTATCTGGTTTTGATGGTTTAAGACTTTTCAAATAGGAAGTACTGAGGTAAGCTCTTATTGTACTCAATAACTTAATTTTTGCTTTTTTATTGATTAGATTTTTCTTCTAATATTGTTTACAATTGGCAATAATTCTTTAACTTTGTTCATTAAGTTCTAATTTATTAGCATAACAAATACTATGAGTTTTTTCTTTCTTGTAACAATCACTTTAGTTACTATGATTTGATTCAAACAGCAAATTTGGATAATCACACACAGGAAAGATGGGCGACTCTATCAATAAAAATAATACAACATGGGCGAGCGTTGCAGCGAGCGGTGCACTTAACGGTGCAACTAAGGGCAAGAAACGCCCTGGAGGGGGACCAGGAACCCAATCTGCAAAGAAATCGCAAACTCAGACACCGTCTGGGTTTATGGTATTCACTGTAAAGCATGTGCAATATATGTACATTCAGTTCAACCAACCCTTATCAAAGGTGGAACATGGGATCAGATTCTTTCTTGGGGATGAGTCACTGACCCTGTGAGAGAAAACATGTGAGGCACAGCCCTCACTTTTCCCTCACGCGGTGTATGTAGCCACCAACAACATGGGCCGCAGCTGGATCAATATTGGTTTTGAAACAGCTGATGAAGCTGATGCCGCAGCAAAAGTCTGTGTGGAAATTGCCCTCCCTGAGGGCAAAAAAATTGTGCGCACCGCGCGCACCAGATGAAACAAAGTGAAAACTTTGTTCATCTCTTTTGACTCACTCCCCACCAACCTTCCTCATAAGGTAATTGAGGAGGAGCTCCGCAAAGTTCTCGTGGCCTATGGAGAAATTCAGCAACTTGAATTACAGTGATTTTGCCTGATGCCCAACCTGTGCACAGGCAAAGCTATCGCTGTAATCAATCCCTTCCCAGAAGTGGAAGAGGACTTATCCAGAATTCCCCACACAGCAGAATTTCCTTTGAAGATGGGGGCCAGTCAGCCGCATTCTGAGTTACACCGGAGCACGCACCACCCATTTGCAACCACTGTGGCTCACTGGGCCACAAGGAACACGCATGCCCTGTGAAAGAGGCTTAATGGAAAATGACTATTGTGAGGAAGCAATGGATGAAGATAATGAAAACTTCGCCAAAATGACTGATGGTCACCACCCATTCTGCTGGGGTGAAGATGGACTATACTCCATTGTGGGCCCAGTTACAAGCAAACAACGTAAAGCAGCACAAAAGCCTGCAAGCGAGCAGCGGCTGAAGCAGTGGCACACGCGGAGTCTGCCATTAACCCTGAACAAATTTGGGAGGATATTTCGGATATTCACTGAACCAACCAATCAGAACAATATGCCCAGGTTGAAAATTTCACAGTAACCTGACTGAGTCACAAAGCGGCATCAGTCATGCACATATTGAGGAACAATGCAACAGCAACTTGGGCGAAAATGTGGTGCACAATTCACCAAATTTGAACCTCAAAAATACAAAATCCAATTAACAATATGCATCAAATCAACATGAGACCTGTGCAGGAAAAGTTGACGCAAATGCAAAAAACCGCAATTCCATTGAATCATTGGGTCAGATCAAGGGAACCAACAATGGCAGTGAAAGAATTGGAGTACAGATGTGGAGCATGGCCAAAATGAGCCATGGTGGGATAGGGCCAGAGGGCCCTCCCAACTGCTCCCTACAAGCGCCGCGGGCACCTCAGTGTCAATAGGGATGCTAAACATCGAGGGAGCCAGAGCTCATACATCCCAAGCCAAAAGCTGGCATTCCTGCGAAAACCCCTTGTAGACATCTTGGCCATCCAAGAAACCCACTGCCTACAAGGGGAAGAATAATCCTGGTCAACCAGGGTTGCACCATCACAATCAGTATGGACGTCTCACTGTGGAGTGATCATCTGAAACAACAAAAAATTTAAAATTACAAATTTTCTGTCACACTTGCATGGTTGAGTCTTGGTAGCAACAATCACGTGCCAAGAGGAAATAATTTTGATAGCATGTATATATGCACCATGCACTGCAACCAAGATAAAACAATTTTGAAAAACATCCCTACTCTCACCCTCCCACCAGATACCATTATGTTAGGCGATTTCAACTGCTGGGATAACCCCAATATGGATCAATGGCCTAACACAGGGGATACCCACCTGGACACATTGAATTCCGCACAATGAAGGCATCTCTTCGCTTACAAGATGCTCTTCCCCCCAATTCACTACTCCTTCCCTACATGATGTGGCCCAACATACATAAGGGAGCGCTCATATCGATGAGTTGCATTGACCCCATCCTCATCCCGCAATCCCACTGCTCAAGAATCTCCAAATTTATAACAAAAAGATCAAATTTTCTGACCACCAATTAATTATGGTGCAGTTAATGCCAACCCAGTCCCACACACAGGTGTCGCCTTGGAGAAAGCTTCACCCAGAAAATATAAAATTGCCTGAGATATCCAACTGGGTTGAAAACAAGGCTACAAACCCAGAATTCACAACCCCATTCACTTCAGATCCCATTGGAACATGGGAAAATTTCAAAAAGGATTTAATCAACAAAACCTGACATATTGCATCATGCAAGTACACCGGGACACGGCCACAATCAAGTGTACCTTGGCGGAACTAGACCACCTGGAAATAAATACTCCAAGATCTGGCTATAGCCCTAACTGGGGACACAAATGGGCAGAAATTTCTGCCCAACTTAACAACCTCATCTTCAAACACCAACACAGAATCAAAGTATCAAACAAAGGTAAGTTCATTTAGGAAAGCAAAACCTGTTTGACATACTTTTTCTGCCAATTCCACTCCCACAGAAACCAGCTGGCATGCACACAGGTCTGCAAGACCAATGGCACTGTGGCAACTGACCCTGAGGAGGTCAAGGCGGAAGTACACCGCTATTACACTGAGTTATATTGTGAAATGCCAAAAGATTCACAAAAAATTAAAGAATTTATACAAACTGCTGAGATACAAAGTATACCACCAGATTACAATATACTATCCCTTATTGCATGGGAGGAGCTTTGGGATACAATTTGCGGTGCACCACGTAGGAAATGCCCAGGGCCTGATGGGATACCCTACGAATTTTACAAAAAATATTTTCAACAAATTGCCCCCCTCCTATTGGCGTCTATGAACCAGAGCTTATTGGAAACACGCCTATTACCAGGATGCCATGAATCCTACATTATAACCTTGTATAAAAAGGGTGACAAGTTGGACCTGGCCAACTGGCGCCCAATTACACTCTCCAACACTGACACAAAAATTCTAACAAAAATTTTAGCAGCTAGATTAAGCGCAATTGCATCTGACGTCCTATCACCCAACCAGTTTGGGTTCATACCGGGGTGTTCAATCTGGAACAACATACATCCTGTTGCAAACATTTGCCAATCCAAAGCAACTGGTGCCCTGGTCTTCTTGGATCAGGAAAAGGCGTATGACCGTGTTAGCTGGCCATACCTAAAAGAATGTCTACATGCCTTCAAACTCCCACCAATATTTATAAAATGGGCGATGCTCCTAGCAGAATCTGCAATTATGGCTGTATGCGGCCCTGGATTCCTAACAAACAAGATTAAACCACACAGAGGGCTCAAACAAGGGGATCCCCTCAGCCCACTGCTATACAACTTCAGCTTTGACCCACTCTTCCAGTGACTGACTCACGTCTCATGGGGATAACCGCACAAGGACAACCAACAGTCAAGATACTGGCCTTTGTGGATGACTTCATAGCAGGTCTAGAAAACAATGAAGATGCCCAACAGCTGGAACACACTCTAGAGGAATACTCCAAGGTGAGCAATGCATCGCTCAATAAAAGGAAGACAGAAATCATCCTCTCAGGCAAATACACAAACAATTGGGCCACAACATCAGAACCTCACACCAACACTCGAAGAAAAAACCCAATTATATTACCCTTTGCAACACCTCCCATCACCACTCCTGTCCGACACCTTGGAATCTGGCTAGAATCAGGGGGATATGCTAATGAGACAATGGAAAGTAACCTGTTACAACGGGTATCCAAACGCGTCACCTCCTCAAGGGAAGAACCCCAGGACTAACAGGACGAGTTACAGTTGCTAACTCGCTCATCCTCCCAATACTGTGGTACCAGGCCCACGCGATAGCCTTCTCACCTACCTTTATAACCTCAATCCACGCGCTTATCCAGGGCTGGCTGTGGCCTGGCTCTCACCCTCCTATACGGATGGAAACACTATATGGCCCACGCTCAAGCGGAGGCATGGGACTAATAGATTTTGAGAGCCATGCCAATCACATCCTAGGTACCTGGATAAAGGAAATCCTTGCTCCAGACCTCCCGCAACAACATTGGTCCAGAGCAGCAAGGACTAACTTTGCACAGGCGCTCAAATTAACCAACCCACATAGTCCACCCAGACTACTTTCATACTTTGGCAAGCACCCTACTGCAACGGGTCTGCATGGAACCTCCCCTCATTTCAAACATATCCTCAGAACTATCCGCCATATGGGATGGACCATAGAGAACATGGGTACTATACAGGGAAGGGGACGACCCAGCCCCCAATTCAAATTAAGAAACCCAGAAAACCACCCCCAGAGAGGATATGCTCACAACAACCCCAAGCATAGCTAGGATAGAATACCTAGATATGTTGGTCATTCCCTATGATTTAACCACACAGAAGGCAATGTTGAAAATGATTCACCACCCACTCCTACAGCCAAGGATAAGAGCAAACGCCTGGCGCTGTCTGAGAAGGACCTATAGGATGGCGGACCATTCCAACTCCCTCCACAAAACATGTGCAGTATGTGGAGGGGAGGGATCCCTACATCACCGCCTAGAAACAGGCCCCCAACCAAAGCATGTATGGCAGGAAGTCGCACGCCTGCTTAAGATCCAAAACAAACAAGAATTCTCAATATCAAAGAGCATCTTTGCTCTCCTGATCAAGTCACCAATCTCATCTACCCTCTATTCTTTAATAATACCCATTGTAATGTGGACAATCCACACAATTGCATTAGATGCATTCAAGGGCACGGTCCCAACCATTCATGGGGTTATTAACAGATTCCATGTCCACTTACTGGAGCACTTCCAAGCCTGGCTCTATGAATATATGAGACCAAGGCAAAAAGCGCTCATAGAATCATGGTTCCCACTCTGGTTCCTCCACACAGACCCTTTCCTTCACACCTGTTCCATAGCAGGGGAAACCCCCTTGGAGTAGTGAACCAACCCCCCATACTTGGCAGTCCCGCTGGCAACAGGGATAACTTGAGTACCTGAGGTGCCTAATTTTATATTTGTCAGTTATTTCCTTAGTTTTAAGTATATTCAGTAATGTCTGTCCCCTGGTTGGCTTACCTTGGTTAAATAAAAACAAATACTATGAGTTGATCATTTAAAAACTTATAATCTTCAGCAACTGATGCTAAAATTGATTGATAAATGGGCATTTATTTGGCATTTGTCACTTATATATCCCCTGATTTCTCTTAAAAACTACCCTGGTTTTGCATACTAGATTTTACTAGTAATTTAGTTTATTTTGGTGCAGGTAACAGTTGCCTAAATAACTTAAGACAAGGACTTATGTCCTTCACATGAGTTATTTAGGCTCAAAGTGCGCTTTCTGTTGTCAAACAAAAAGCATTGTAATTAACAATAGAAACCTCTTTACCTGTGCATTTGCCCCTTTACAACACGTTGTTAGTTTAATTATCTTGTATAGCTGCATATGTACTAGTTGTAGCAATAAAATAAGAGATCAAAATATCCTGTTGGCTAGGTAACATAGAGTCTATTTTGGTATTAAAGTTATTGTATATTATAGATTCATTTGTTGCTATAATGACATTTGCTTATAAAGTTAAATATCCTCATATATCTATTTCTATATAAAATAATGGTGCTACTACCCGTTTAGGAGAAAATGCTAAACCATCAAGTTGAGCAAATATTTCCTATAATTATGTAGCTTTAGCTATTCTTTTTGCCATATGTTAATGCACTTCTACGCTTCTACTTATAGATAATATTTTCTAAAATTGCACTTGCCACTATTTTTTACCTGCCAGTAAGGAGTATCAAAATATTTATACAATAGATAAAACATAAATCATTTTTAAGCTCTTCATCCTGGAAAGTGTTAAACATAGTTCAATGCCAGCCTGTGTTTCAACATTAAAACAGTAAGCCTTTACCACACTAATACTAAAATACCATTTTCATCCTTTGTAAATGATTATTTATACTTCTCCTTTGTACCAAATTTACATTTAACAATTACTTTAATAATGAATTTCTTTCTTTTATGCAAATGGTAGTTAAGTTTTTTTATATTATATAGGCATCACATACCTGTAATAGCCATTGGCAACATTAATTGTTTATAAAGCAATTCATAGAAACTATATGGCCCTTGGAGATTACTAATATATTAAAGTCTATTAGAATATCATATCCTTAACATTAAGTAAGTCTTCTCACCATGTTAGCATAAGCAGCAACCTTGTCCTATACGCAATACTGACACCTGTTGATGTGTACTACGCTTTTCCTTTTATACAGAGGATCAAACTAATCTTACTTTATTGTAAGACATGCTCATGCTTTATATACATGTAGACAAGAACTTTCACTCTCATTCACATGCCTGAGATTCTAAATGTGGTTAGTTTTTCAGTTGCTTAATCTCAAATTTAACAGCTACCTTCTATATAACCTAATTTTGTCAACACTTCTTTGGTGTGAAACTGCTAACAAATGTACTGATCTTTGCTATAGTTATGTATGGAAGATATATCTATTGCAGCTCTGTTCAAATATTGATTTTCAAGTATGGACCGCATCACACATGCTCAACCACTTATGCTACTATTGTAATAGCCTTTAAAATCTTGCCACAGAGCCCTTTAATAACTTATGGTGCAATCAGTAGCATCTTGAGAAGCTCAAAACTCCTCAAGTTTTAAGCTTTCCTCCATCTAACTTTTAACTGTCTCATAGAATTTAAGATTAATCTTTATTGTAAGGAAAGATTTTAAAATTGATCCTTACTTATTTAACTTGGATGCAATGCCCTATTCTGTTCCTTCTTATAAACCAAGTGTTTTAGTTCTATTACAGAACTTTAAACTAGTGGTTCAACGTTTTAACCACTTATGAGCTTTTTTAATTTAATTATCAAACATCATCTGCTGTCTTGAATTTGTTATGCAGTAAAACTAGATAGGCTGCCCTATTACTACTAGCTTTAGATATCTTGCTTTAAAGATCACTTTTAGTTTCTTGAGAAATAACAGAAAAAAAGAATAAGGTTTAAGCATCAAATAAAAGGTTGGATGGTTGCTTTGAGCTAACGTTGGTGGAATTAGATATGATAATTATTTAAAGATGACTATAATAATGATATTGAGATATATGATCTTTCTTCATATTGCCTCTTGTGTCCTTATCTACCACCAAGCCAAAGTGTGCATGTAAAAGACTAAAAATAGAGTGGTTTTATAAACCATTGAAATCACCTACAAGTGCCTAAGTTTCAAATCTATAGATATTTCTAGTTTAAAGCCTAGTTATATATTTGAAATCAAAGGTATCACATGATGTTCTGAAACTTAGAGAAAAGTATAGCAATGTTGACATATGCCTTAAAGCTGCATATTAATTCATCAGCTCAAAATTAAGTAATTATAAAGAGAATCATCCAAGAACTAAAAATCTTGTCATCATAGTGTTATTAGATAGTAATTGATAAAAGTAAAACTTTTTATCAAAAACTTAATCTGAATTCTTTTAAAAATGATAAGTTGAAATACTAAATTAAAAATCAAGCAAAATTTTTGTTTCAGGATGCTAAAGTGCAGGTACATCTAATTAACTTTTAAAAACATATGAAACTAATCTACCATAAATAACTTCTATGCAATGATTATAGAAGAGAGAGCTAAAAATATTGCAAATAACATATACTGAGAAAGGCGCAAGTTTTAGCTTATAATGGCACAAGCTAGCTAAGTTAAAAGTGGATATTTGGATAACCTAATAGAACTTACTAATTGGTTTTGTACTTTAGAGAGTATCTACCATCACCTTAAAGTTAGGCATCAATTAAAGGAAACTTGGGTCAGAGAATTCATGCTTTGACTTACTTATGAAGATTAGAAAACAAACTATCTAAAGATGCAAACTCTAAAGTAAACAAGGCTACTTGGCTGAGAGTTAAATATCATAAAGTAATCGAGGTGGGTTGACCCTGGGACAAATATACTACACCGAGATTATTTTTATAGCCGGTACAGGTTTTGAACATGCGTTGAACAAAACCTGCACTAGAGTGGAAGCAGGAATTACCCTGCCAGGCTAACCACCCTTTTTGAGTTAAATATCATAGTGTAACTATTTTCTATGCTTTTTGTTATAAAATCATTGAGATTATGAGGTCGCATCACTTTATAGCATAATGTCTTTAATATTCAGTTTTAAGCACTTGGTTTGTTCAATTTTTAAAAGTTAGAAGGGTGTTATTTCGATTAACTTATACCACTTACTGACCTTTTAAACCAGGTTTGTCTTGACAGTAGCTTTCCTCTGCCAGGTTTTCTACAAAGCGATGGAGACTTTTACAACCTTATACCATCTCACTTCTCTACCATAACCAAGCCAAGGCTTTTAACTTTACCAAAATGGCACCTTTTAGTGCGTTATCATAAATTTTGCTGATGTCAACTTAATCCCTCATCTAATTTACTTACTATACTGCAGTTGTTTTTACTAAGTTGCTTAATCTTTATGAGCAAGCCAAGGAGGTGCTTGCTACTTACGCATGAAAGGTATCCTGCTCAGCTTGTTAATAAAAATAACCCCACCCTTTCCAGATTGCAGCTTTATTCTATCAAAGTACCTGATTTAACTTTGTTGATTCTCGTTTGCTATTTTAAGGCTCTGGACCATAACCAAAATTATCCTAGATCCTTTTATCCCCTTAGCATATCTGAGTAAATAAGCTGTGTGGCTGGTTGGTAATAAATTTTCAATTTATCATTTTAGATTCCAGTAAAAGATTTTAAAGTTTATGGTATTCTCTCTCTGAATTGAGACTTATTAGTATCAAGAAAAGTGTAATCAATGCGTGAAAAGTATCAAAGTCAAATTGATTCTAGAAGTGTAAATAGAAATAGTCTTCATATTGATCAGCTTTAATTTGCTGTACTAAAGTTCATAAATATCATGTATAACTAGCTCAGACAATGAACTCATATTGATAAATTGCACTAATCA
The DNA here is from genome assembly GCA_022478985.1 of Massospora cicadina. NCBI lineage: Eukaryota > Fungi > Entomophthoromycota > Entomophthoromycetes > Entomophthorales > Entomophthoraceae > Massospora > Massospora cicadina. The sequence goes on along the minus strand of JAKSZP010009644.1, from coordinate 13,895 downwards.
ATAAATGCAAACCACATATTTCAAAAACTCGCTATGACCAGATTTATATAAGTTTGACTAAGTAGTTGAGCTTGTGCACGCTTACCTGGCTCTTCATAAAAAATTCAAATTATTTAAACCAGGCATAAAAAGCTATAATTTATATCAGGTATAAAAAAGCAGAACACAAAAGTATACAAAATCTATTAGTTAAAGCCTAGTCGAACCTTCTAAGTAATCATGATGTCTTTCTTTTTTTACTTGCTGCTATAAAGGTTATTGGAAAATGTAGAATATTATCTCACCTAATGGAGCATCAACCTCTTCCACAGGATTCTCATCACCTTCTTGAGCAGAAGAATCAACTTCAGAGTCAAATTCAACTTCATTTTCAAAATCTGAATTTTCGTCAAAGAGATCTTCCTCGTTAATATCAAAACCAGACATGCCGCCGTTTTCGTCATCAGTTGCTTCATTGTCATCAACTGCTTCTTCATTTTTATCGCCAAAGTTGGAATCTTAATAGTCCCTTAGTTATAAATTAACAAGAAGTTACCTTCCAAAGTAGATTCTTTTGGTTGAGCACCGCAAGCAATACGGTGCCTTTCAGCAGCTTCCTTCTTTTTTGAACGTTGTGCTCTTGCTGAAGTTTACGTTTTTGAGCTTCTGCCTTCTTTTGGTTAATCTCCCTTTTTTGTTGCTCCTTTTCTTCCTTAGTCTTTTTAACTAAGATAGTTAAATAAAAGTTAAAAAGAAGGCGTACTAAATTTGTGAAAAAGAACTTCGCCAGCGCAAAGCTCAGCTTGAATCTTGATTATCTGCAACTCCATACGAGGACCAATTTCAACCAGTTTGACCGCTCTGGTGCTAGCTGTCTTCTGTTTACGTCCAAAAAAGCCCGCGGCAAGATCCACAGTTTGCTCAAAAGCTTCGTCAGCATCACTTTCTTGACCCAATGCGTTTCTAAGGAATAGATCAGCCAAAGTAAACATGATCACCCACGTAACGACGAGTTCGCTAATATCTTTGAGATCTCCCAAAGCTGGCAGGTTCGAGCTCAGGATCGACTTAACTCCTTTGCTGACTCCAGATTCTTTAACATCAATCCGATAATGTCTAAAGTCTATGGTCTCAGTCTCATTGTTGTAGTTAAACATAACCACCCGGCGCAAATCAATCACTTTAGTATTCAACACATCGATGGCCGGAAACATATTCTGGAACATAGATGCAGCCAGCCGGATACATTGTTGATCCTCGCCAAAGTTGTTTAGAACTAACTAAAAATTATTTGAGAGCACAAACGAACACTTACGGTTGGAGCATAATCGTAGTCAGATTTGTTAGATCTTTCCCTTCGCATCATTTTTTCTAAGATCGGTACACAAGGTATAATTCAAAACTCTAAACGTTAAAGTGGGTCCACGCGAATCCTCGCTGTTCTTAGGTATGTACCAACATCCGTTTGGGTAAACATTAAAAAGTGAGTGACTTTAAATTGCCCCGCCACTTGGAGGAAATCTTTAAGCTTATTGCTCTTTTTTCCTATTTTATTTGAATGTGAGAATCATGCCTAAGAAAATTACACCCATACCTTTAAGCGTTTTGCAGTGTTGGGCGACATAACTTTTCTCATGTCTTTAATGAGAAGTGAAACGGCCTGTCCGACCGCACCAGATTTAAAGACAAAGCTTTTTGGAACCTTTTTCTGATCCTCCACATCGGGATCGGGAAGCTGTCGCTTTCCCCTCTTTGATCTCTTTTTGAAATTAACAGGTTAGAGATAAATATTTGTAAACAGCTAGTTCTATTTTAAAAAGCATAAATCTAGACAATGTAAAAGCTATATAAAAATACGAAGATACACAAACTTACTGGTTTTCCCATAGTTATTAAATTTTTATGCTCTATATGAAGAGTTATTTACAAGCTTGATAAACCAAGTAAGCGCTTAGTGACAGTATGGTAGAATCTTAGCAGAAATTTTGCCTTGTGATTTCCATTTAAAAATGTATTTAAACACCGGCACATAAGGATTGTGTAGCCATAATAATTGAATAAGTTTAAACATTAAATTTATATCAAACTATCTGGATTACTCAGCGTCGCTCGAGTTTATTATTTTCAGATAATATTAATTTAATTATTTTAATTTTTATATTGGAAGATGGCCGTAGATAAATTTAGTAGGTAATTAAATCTATCGACTTGACTAAATAACTACCAACCTGTATATCAAACCCATTTAATCTATCGAATCAACCAAAAACCCCAACCACTCGCCAAAACCAAACTAAACCCGTCGAATCAACCACAACCATAAACCTATAGCCACTCGGCCAAAGCTAATTGAACCTATCTAATGAACTAAAAACATCTAACCACTGTCACAGGGGTAACGAATTCCATAACGGGTTGCCTGTGTGGCAGAGCAAATATCAGTATTCTGGTTCGTCGATCAGGCGGCTGTCGTCATCCTGGGTGGTTTATCGAAGCAAACACCAGGGAAAAGATTTTTATTATAATAAAATAAATAAACGCATGGGAAACTTGAAAACTATAATCTCTTATTTTATTAAGGAATTAACAAGGGTTTTTATACCCATTTCTAGAAGTTTTTTCAGAGCCTAGAATATTCTAGAATAGTGATGCATGGCAGCTCCCCCCTTTTGGGTTGGGCACCACTAGTGCTAAAAAATATTCTAGAATAGTTGGCAGAACCCAAGATAAAAATGATTATTCCTCAAATGATAAAACTACTGATTTGCCAAATATTGTAAATTGCTAAACTGTTTGACACTCCCCCTATATATTTTTATATTAGTATAATTTGGCAGTTGCCATTGATAGTAGTGTATAGTACTCTGTAGATAATCTCTTGGTTGTAATTCCCATAAGGGAGTACTTTAGTAACTCTAAATGACCCTTTGAAGTGAGGGTGAGTCTTCTTGGAATAGGAAGTCATAAATTTGTTCCAGTATAGGAAGACAAGGTCACCCATTATAAAATTCTAGAGAGTTTTGAGACAGTTATCATAATTAGTCTTCATTTTGCTGGTCATAACTCTGTACCAGTTTCTCTGAGTCAGATTAATATGAGTTGGCAAGTTGATAAAGTTGACTGTTAAGTTACTTAGCCAACAAGTTAGGCTGAGATTTTACTCCAAACAATAACTCATATGGCATAATCTTGGTATTGCTATGAATTGTAGTTCAGTAAGCCCAAAAAATGGCAGGTAAGCATTTGAGCCATTTGTCAGAGTTGTCAGCAAAACTCTGTTCCAAGGCATGCATCCACATCTGATTTATCCTTTAATCAAACTGTTACACCAAGGGTTGTACAATGTCATTGTGGAGTGCTAGGTGCATACCTGGGCTATTATTCTCTCAATCAACTTATTATTGAATTGGGATTCCCAGTCAGTCAAGATAAGATGAAGCAGTCCATAAATAGTATATCTCCTTTTATAGGAACTGGGCTGTGGTGGCCACATCAGCCTAGGGAGCTTCATTAGCAACAGGTCAGTGGCTAAAATATTTGGTAGCTACTAAAATATACTTTGACCCATCAGTTGCAACTCTTAGGGTTCCCATAAAGTTTAAACCCCACATATCAAATAGTCCAGATTTTGCAATAAGGTTTAAAGGTTTTAAGGCACCTGGCAACCTAGCAAAGACTTGGCAGATATGCATGTGACTACATAGTTATTGACTTTGTGTAGGAGTTTAGATACCAGTATACTGCAAAATGTCACAACCAGGAACCTTGTGATCCAAATTGTCCAGCGTTGTTGTGAGATTCTTTCATCCTCTGAATGCATTGATTCCTTGAAACCACCTGAGCAACTGATCTTTTAATGCATACATACAGGTGACCTTTAGAGATTAAAAACTTCTAACATTTTTTATAAAGTTATATTCTATATATTATTTGGTACTTCAAAGTCTTCCATAAACTTCCATATAATAGGAGCTTCTTTGCAAGATTGATATCCCCTATATGGAAGATTGCTGGTTGTTCTGGGTTGTTGTAAATTTGCAATAACTCAGCTACCACAGCGTTAAGCCATCCAAGAATATGAAAGTTTCATGTCAAAACCTATTATTTTATACCACAGCATACTTGGGGTCAATTGGGATTAAATTGGTAGAAGAAAGCTCAACAAGTTGTTTAAGAATATAGTGAACTGCTAGTCCAACAGGTAATGCTGAAACTTACAAAGGGCAAACATTACCACTGGGACTTCTTTCTTATACAATGAGTAGTTTTATTCTTCCAGAGAAGATTTCTTGGAAATGAATTCAAAATCTAAGGACTTGTTTCTTGTATCTGAGTGAGGATGGCCCTGATGGCAAATTTGCTAGCATCTGTGAACACCTGAAACTAATTCTCAAAATTGGGGGAGATCAGGTTGGGAGAATGGACTAACCCAGAACTTAGACTGATAAAATTCTGGTGGGCAATGCTAGTGAGTTCTTAGGGGTTCCCTTCTTTTGGAGTTAGTAAAGTGGGGTGGCTATCTTATTGAGGGTTAAATATAGGATCAGTAGTAGTTAACAAAATCCAGGAATCTCAGGAGCTCAGCTGCATTTTTTAAGATGGGCCATGTGGAGATTGCTTCCACCTTAGAGGGGCCAGTGCACTTTCCTTCTGTGGAGATAATATGTCCTAGCAGCTTCAACTGTCATGATTAAATGACATCATAGTGGGGACCAACCCTAAGGATAAGGCTGGTTGACAGGAGGCCAGAAGGTGAAGCTTCAGGCCCTCCCTGACCTCAGGCACACACTAGACCAACGCTGGGTACAAGCTAAATATGATCAGGTTGGTATCAGTGAAGTGCAGAACGCCCAGCCCCTTTTGTCAGCCCAGGCATTAAAACAAACAGTATATTTAATTAACAATGATGGCACTATTCAGTTGATTGAGGAATGGGGTTCAAAACCCATTCCATTTATGAAACTATGCGTTCAGGTCAGATCCAACTTCAATTGATTACTTAAGTGAAGTCAGTTTTGGTGTATTCTACCAATTTGGATGGTAGTGTTTGCCTATTGGTGAATCAGTGCTTGGGCCCACTTAAGCAAACCCTAAATTTCCCTGACAAAGTTTAAATCTGTTTTCCATAACCAATATTCCTTGTTGGTCGACTTTCCAATTAACTTTCCCCATTTTCCCATTTTTTGATTATGTTATTTTGGATGCTCCTGTGCATGGACCCCTTTGAGGATGTCTCACACTATGTTAACCATTCTATTGTGAATATGATTAGTTTATCCCCTTGTGCACCGTTAAGTCACCCAGGTTCCCTCCAACCTGAGACGCTTACCCCTTCTTCCCTTGTGCACCGCGTCTCTTTTAGTTGGTTATTTTATATTATAATTGCGCTTTTCTACTTAAAGTATTATTGCCCCAGCACCCTCTGCTGGGCTCTAGTACTTTTATACTAACGGCTAGTTCCCTGGCGTTGGACCTGTGCACCGTGCACTACCATGCTGGGAACAGGAAAGTTATAGACACTCTCCTTACATCAACTCTCTTAGCGCAGAGCTTTAGTTTTGACTCATTAATTCTGAGGTTCACTACTTTAATCTACCAGAGTACTGCTCCTAGGTTTTGGAGGTGTTTTATGAATTGCAGAAAATAAGGTGATATAATTAATGTAGACTTTGACACACCAATTTTATTTAACAGAATAATTTGTCCATAACTTTTGGAATGTTTAAGAACTCCAGTAAGCCTGCAAGGCATTTAAGTGTATTTAAATTGTCTAAATTTGCTGGCAGATGCTGTTCTCAGAATGGATTCTTCCTCCATTGCCAATTGATAGTACCCAGAGAACAAGTTGATATTGGTGAAATACTGTGCGTCCCCTAAAATGGTAAATTTATATCTGCAATCAGTGTCAAGAGAGAGTCTGTGTTGAATCCTGGCTGTTTTATGCTCGCCAGTGCTTCTACACAAGATTTTAATAATTCAGCAGATAAAGGGGTATTAAAACTTCCAGCTGCTGTTAAAGATTTTAGAGGATAAATCCACAAAATTTAATCCAAGTATAGTAACCTTAGTAAGGGTAAAGTTTTAGGCTTTATGGTACTTTTTTAAGGTAAAAGGCTGGGGGTAAAAAGTAAACCCCAATTAGAAGATCGCCTCCTAGACTTTATAGTGATTTGAGGCTAAAAACGAAAAGAGCAGGAAATTAATAATAGGTGGAGTGTAGCTCAATAGGTAATATGCTAATTTGGCCTATCAGAGATTTTTAGGAATTTCCTCTCCTCAACTTGACATCAGCTGGTGAGTCAATAACAGGTTAGATGAACCTGAGGGTAAAGATTTGATTTATCTGTTCCAATCAAACTCTTTAAAAAAAGTTTACCTCGTGGAACTCCATTCAATTCTATATTAGGGGGTGGTTTCCACTTAGAAGTTTGAATGAAATTGCAGGCAGATTGTGGGGGCCTCTGATTGAATCTGCTGATTCTGCCATGGGTTTGGTGTAACCACACTACCAACAGTAGGGCTATTTGGATGGAAAATGGGGGTAGAAGTATTACCCCAGTTGGAGCTACTCTCTTGAGAGTTTATAAATTGCAGATTTACTAACAATTTGGGGGAATCAACCTCAAAACATATTTACTCATTAGTTGCGCATTCACATTTCTGACATTACCCCCTTCAATAATGTGAGGGGGAGAATAAGGACATAGAAATCGCCCATGGACTCCATTGATAGTGATCCCAGAGACCAAGTATTTGATATAATATTCATCGCCCCTTTTATAAGTGACAGTGAAAGATCCTTCCCATATTAACCTGAGATTGCCGCTTAAGGTGGTGATGTGATTGTGATAATACAATATCAAATCTGATATTTGTAAGGAGGATAAAGGTTGTCTATGCTCATTAGCTGATAAGCCTTCTTTCAGTGACCGTTTTAGCTAGGTTAGTCATGACATCAGACTGAAACTGAATGATGTGTTGAGCTAACGTTTTCAGACTTTTTCAGGACCATCTGTCCTATCAAAGAAGATATCTTTAGATATTAGTGCAGGTACTACTGAGTCCTGACCATATAATACGTGGAAAGGAGACACTTTAAGTATTTGATGATAGCTAGTCTGATAGTTCATAAGAGCACCGGGAAAAATTGATCCCAGTGTAGAGGGCCAGAGATAGCCATTCACTATAATATGGAAACCAATGTTTCAATTGTTCTTTCTACAGTATCATTTGTAAAAGGGTTGTATGGGGCTGAGAAGAGAAATTGTGTCCCCGTGTAGGTAACCAAGATCTTAACCAACTAGGAAGTAAAATTTACCCATTGTCACAAAGTTGGACTTGGGGAAAACCATGCCAGGTGAAGATATATTGATGTAAAAAAGTGGCAGTGGCTTTGGCGGTCTGAGCGGGAGAGCAACAACTTCAACCCATTTGATGAAGTGATCAATTCTTATCAAGATATAGCGATTCCCATTGGTAGTCTGGGGTAGAGAGCCTACCACGTCTAAAAGTATCATATGAAAAGGTTGGTGAGGCGTAGTGGGTTGTTATTAATATCTGGATTTGAAGCTGGAATGCTTCTTACAGGTTAAGCAGGCGTCCAAGACTTAAATGATAGACTACATTATTCCTTTACAGTAATACCTATCCTTCACCCATTTATAAGTTTTATGCACTCCACTATGCCCCATAATGGAATGGGCACCATGATCACAGGCACTCGCTCAGAAGGTCAAAGTTAGGACAACCAGTATGCCCCTATCTTTTTGTATAACTTCCCGCTTTTAACCTTGGTGTTGCAGGAGCGATGGGCTAACATCTTCTTGATGGGTTCATCCTCATTGTCACGGCGCCAGGGGTCATAAGGAGGTCGTTCAGCCTCTCCACTTCACTATTCTCCAGATGAAAGATGGGCAGCTGAGTCAACCCATCAACATTCAGATGGTGGGTTCCAGCTCAGTGCTTAATTTTCATGCCATAGTGTTGCAGCTTTAAATGCCCAAGGTGATAACCTCTAGTGGGATCCTTCATATTCTATAACCACTTTAGGGAGGCGTGGTCAGTAACTACAGTGAAGGAAGTGTCATATAAGAAATGGCGTAATATATTACAGCCTGCAGGACAGCAATGCATCCCTTCTCAGTGACGCTGTAATTTCGTTCAGCTTTGGATAACATCTTGATGAAATAGGAGACGGGATGATCCACGCCATCATCATCCAATTTATCCAGAATGGCTCCAACAGTAAAGTCAGAGGATTTATTAAACAAAAGTAAAGGTTTACCATAATCTGGGTAGCGCAGGATAGGACTCTTTTGCAACAACTAATTTAGCATCTCAAAGGTAGACTTTTGTTTCATCATCCCAATAGAAAGGGGTGTCCTTAGCCAATAGTCAAACGAGAGGCTCACTCACCTGGGCTAACTTAGGGATTTATTGTTGGTAATATCTCATCATAATCAAGAATACCTGGATGTCTCGCAGGGTTTTGGGAGCAGGCATTTTTTATATAGCCTCAAAATTATCTTGAAGGGTTTGTATCTAATCCTTTGAGATGGAGTGTCCAAGATAAGCTAATCTATTTTGGAAGAAAGTAAATTTTGATGGCAACAACTGATGTTGGATGAACACAAGCGTTGAATAACTTCCTTTAGATGTGTGAGATGCTTGTTGAAAGTTTTAAAAGACTATGTTATCATCAAATAGATTATCACACAATTCAGTTTAAGATCCTGTAGAGTGTGCTACATCGCCTGCTGAAAAGTCGTAGGCACATTGCACAACCCCTGAGGTATCCTGGTGGGTAGAAACAGTCCTTTGCTGCAGATAAAAGCGCAAATCTCCTGGTCTTAGAGAAAAAGGTCCATTTGGCAGTATCCACTATCCAAGTCTATAGCAGAAAAGAGCTTGGATCCAGAGAGTTAGGCCAGAGCGTCATCAATACAGGGGATAATATAACTATCCTTTTTGTGAGGTTGTTTAGTTTTTAGTAGTCCATAACTACCTGATGACCTCCACTATTCTTTTTTATTAGTAGAAGTGGGGATGACCAAAAGCTTTGAGAAAGCACCAGCAACCCAGCGTTTAACAACTGTTTTAGCTCAGTATGCATCTGTAGCTCCTTGACTTTTGATTTTTGATAGGGTTTAGGTCAGATGGGATGAATAGCACCAACATCAATGGTATGTGTTTTTTAAATACAAGTCCAATATTGTAGTGAGAGTGATTAGGGTTTTGATATGAATAGCATCAGCCAAAAAACCCTGGTTGATTCTTGGTGGAACCCCGCTAATTGTGGTAATACTACCAACCCCAATCCTCAGCTGAAATGCCCTATAGCTAGTAGTAGGGTTACACTGAACATGTGGCCAAATTGGGTAAATGTTCCAAGGGTCCTACCCATCCCCTCTCTAATGTAGTACAAACACCAACTCCTTGGCCACCCACTTTTATAGCCTTGGAGGGGGTTTCACAAAAGGCAAATTTTTCCCACCCAATGATTGGGTAAAAAATAAAATCTTTGCCTAGCAGATTTATACTGCCTTCTATTGACCCTCCAGCAGTTGTTCCATTTTAGCAAGGTGAGTCTCAAGAGCCCCAACAGGCTAAATCCCAATATTCCCTAATTCAGACATTACTAAGCTAATCCAAACTCTGTGCTCCAACTCACTTTGAGATACAATAAATTAAATACTTTTATTTAACTGAGGTAAGCTGACCAGGGGATGGACATTACCGAACTAAAACTAAAATCATAATAAAAATTAATGATTCAAACAAAATGCCCAAAATGGACGGATTGATTGAATCATACCTAACAAATATCTAACCAGGTGGGTAGCAAATACTGCTATCCCTCCATGGTGGATGGGGAAGGGGGATTGGGGGGCTCATCTTTGGCCGCATCCATCTCAGTCCAGAGTAGGGTGCGTGTTAAGGCAGATAGTAGGGGTTTGGGGGCATCAGCAGTATGGGGTTCGATATCTCTGATAACTGGAACTTCCAAATAGTTGTTAGCCATCATAATGCCAATGATGTATTTGGCCAAAGCATCTTCAGCTTTGAGGTGGGCGTCTGGGAATTTAACGAATGTGGCATTGTTGGTTTGGGTTATTTTTGCTTTTGGGTTCCATGCTACTGTTACCACGTTCTGGATGGCTTCAGTGACGTTTTTGTGTAAATTTTTCATGTTGATCTTACTTTGTGCAGTAAGATATTTGGGAATAACGGGAGGTGGAATTCCTCCTGCGAATGCAGCCACAGATTTGGCGGCAGCTTTGCAGAGTGGACAGCAATCTGGTGTGGCGGCTTCTTCTACTGCAAGCTGGTGGTTGCTGTAGAACGGATGATAAATTAAATACTAAGCATCAATATATAAAGACAGTTTGCTTCTTGACCCGTGAGAGCAACTAATAAAAACCTCTAAAAATCAATCTTTTATTTTAGCTGAAGCTTTATTATAAAAAAGCTTAAAGTGGTTAATAACCCCCTATTATTATCCCACAGTAGAGAACCAACTTCTCCAGCAAAAATACTGATTACAATTCAGGTGTGAAAACGCACCAGTAAGATAACCAGATCCTGAATTACAACAGTATGACTTCAACCCTCATGTGCCCATAGTCATTATCAGAGTTAGAGAAGATTTCACTATAGGCCTCTAGTAGATTGTGGACTTTTTCAAGCTCAGCTGTGTTAGTTAATCATATTTAGGAACAGTAGGCAAAGCTCATAAAAATTGGTCAGTGGTATAGCTCATATTTAACACAGACCTGATACATTGAACTTGCTTTATGTCCTCAATGAGGATCAGAAGACCTTTTCCAAACTCCTGGTGTTTCTTTACAGTCAAGTCCTTATGGTAAGATTCTCCAATAGGATATTGATAAGTTGCTGATAGGCTGGGTCTAGTACTCCTGACAACGCTCAGGGCTCTAGGGGACTAACTCCATCAACGCAGGTTAGGTGCAATAAGAAGTTGTGAAGGATTTGCAGGGTATTCTTAGTGTCAACTAACCTTTGTTCACCCGCCTTGATTACTACCTCTTAGGATGAATAGAAAGGGATACCATAAAGGGTGTCCACTGGTTGAGGCAACATTTTTGTATGCCGTTCTGCCGTGGCGCAATGTAAAGATAAGGCGGAAGAGGGAAACTAAACTGTGTTAGCATACTCCTTTTTATTAAGCTCCTTATTGGTCAAAATCAGGGGAACCTTGTAGTTAAGCAATGAGAGCTAGCCCTGTTTTAAACTGGTGATCCAATCATACTTGAGCATAAATTGAGTACCAATTAGCATATCATATGTATCATTAGCCAAGGCCACATCCAGAGCCAACATGATAAGCTTTCCAAATTAAATGGAAAAGAGGGGTATGCACCAATAGTGCAAGTGCTGATAGAACTGGCAGTTCTAAACTCTTAGGTGTAATCTAGGTTGGGGTCCAGCTTAATATTTTTAATTAGTTTTAGGAAACAACGTACAGGAGAGATCCCATGTCAAGGATGGCCATGGCCCGTAATCTGTTGATGATGACCTCCACCTTGGTTAGGATTCTACCCAGGTTGGGGGAGAGAGCTAAGACCTTTTTAAGATGTAAAGCAGAACCAAGTTTTTTGTGGTCTCAGGGTATCTATCTGAGTTAGATTGTAGAGTATGGACAGACTGGGTAGATTGGATCAGTGTGGCAATGAGCTGATCAGTATCGCTGGTGGCATCAGTTACCTTAAAACACCTCAGCACTTGACAGATATAAGTTTTGTGGGGCATCCTAGCCATATCTACTCTTTCAGGGTTTAACTGGTCTGGTATTCCCACTTTAGCTGGGGCTCCTAGGATATAATATCCTACATCACAACTCCCTTCAGATTTGTCATCAGAGGGGTTATATATGCACGTCATGGGGTCCATTAGACGTAGGGTAGGGGCAGGGCTTCCCTTGAACCAGGAGATGTCCTTGGGCCAATCATCTACCCCTTTTAGATTTAGGAGGAGGCGTTGTAACTGCTACGGCTTTGGATTTGGGCTTTTGAATAGCAGTTTTGGGTGGCCATGTGGAAACTGGTTTTTAGCTAGGAACGTCCATGGAAATTGACAAGGGAGATAGTGACGACGTTTTTGAGGGACGTGACAATTGAACCGCTTTGGAAAGCCGCTCTGAAGAAGGAAGGCAGTGTGGCAAAGCGGTAACCAACTACACAAGGCAAACTAGGGAGCCAATGAGGGAGGGGAGCACTGCCCCATCACCGCCAGTATATTCTGTCCATCCTCACATGATGGAGGAACTTCTGGTTTGAATGGCTTTGAATGTGCAGATTTTCAGAGGGTGAAAGCCATAAAAGAGGCTAGAGGGGTCAGGATGGACTCTTGCCTCAAGGCTCCTTGCGTAGGTTCAAGTTTATAAAGGTCAGCCACCACTAGAAGAGCCTCCTTGATATCCCATATATTTTGGAAGGAGCGTTTTACTGAAGAGATGTACATTGCTAAAAAGGGATGGGACTCCAATACAGTCAAGATAGCAGCACCGGCGTCATCAATAGGTAACGCCTTTTCATGTAATAGGGGATGAGATTCACTATAAAACCAATCAAAAAAATAGGAAATCAATTCTCAATTTTGCATGCTAAGGCACATAAAGAACTGTTTTTCCTTTGTAAACTCTGCGTGGAGCCAAAATTCTTCATGAAGGGATGGCTTAACCTCCTCCCAGGTGCTGAGGGTGGCCATGTTTGGAACCACTACCTCCTAAGCCACATGACTCAATCATAGAAGGATGTAATTGATCTTTTGATATCAGATGCCCCTTCCAAAACAGATTCATGAACAAAGAGAAATGAAGCAATTCTGCCCTAACCAGGAGTAAACTTGTCTCCAAAAAGGGGTTTATGAATAACAGGAGTAGCCTCATGAGGGTCTTAAAAGGGTGCTGTTTGAGCCTTATGAGGTTAGACAAATCACTGGCTAGAAGTTGTTCTAAAGTATCTACCTGGATTCAGATACAGTGGGGAGGTTGTGAGGGTTAATTACCCCAAAAACTTCCATTTTGTAGCAACGTTTTTGTGGTGTGTATGCTCCCCTGTGGTGAGCATCAGTTGTTGGGATCCTGGCTGGTTTTATGCTTGCCAGTGCTTCTACACAGGATTTCAACAATTTACAAGCTGCAGGGGTGTAACGCACTGGCTCCTTCCAATGAGCCACAAATGAGTTGGGCAACAGAATCCATGTTACAGACCATAGGGCTGACAGGGCTCCTGATAATACTCTCCTTGTGCGTGCGCTACAAGATTGGACAAGCACCCCCTGGAAGACAGTTGCAAGTATACTTAATTCCAACAACATGCCTTGACTCCAAGACAAGGTATAAAGGGAGGCAATAGCTCTCCCAAGCTCACTCTCAAAGTTTAATTCTTGTTGATTCAGGCCAAACATGGCTGCAGTTAGGCACTATTTTTTAGAATAAACTCAAAGTATAATTAAATAAATTTTAAGTTCTTTTTTATTTAATATTGGCCAGGTCGATAGAAAACAGAACTGAGAAGCCTCCAGCTCCCAGTTCCTTCCCTATATACACATGCTACAAGCTAATATAAAATATAACACAAGCTTATGGTGCTAATCTGACTGATGCTTGGTGTAAACCTTACAGCAGGATCGCGGAATCCTCACTCAATGGTTCTGTGCCAGTTCCGATCCTCAACAGTTCCGCACCAGTTCTATTTCGAATTCCAAATGAACCGCGAAACTTCCAAGCACCCATTCCATTCCATTCTTGATTCAAATCCAAATCGAATCTCAAAAATCCCCATTTTACTTGATTCTCGTTTTCCTCAACTTGGACGCCCATCTTGCTTCTTGGCCTCCTTCAAGCTCCTGCCCCTTAGGCGTCCCTGCCAGGACCAACTCCCCCTCCTCCTCCA
>JAKSZP010009643.1:0-76298 GCA_022478985.1 Massospora cicadina | reverse complement strand
ATTTTTCGCCTTTGTGGCTATCCTTAATTACACAGGTCGTTCTGGCCTTGTTAGCTTCATCCAATGTCTCCTGAATTAAAAAACTCGTCTCCAGCAACTTCTGACCAGTGATTGAGTGTTATTGAGTCAAATGATTTCCTCCACTATTTAGATAAATCATTTCCTATTTTGACTTCATTTATTTATTGGTATGGCAATCCAATTCTCCAGATTGATTGCTTCCTATTTCGTTCAATGCCTCATCTAAACACTCACTTCTCAGGACTATTTAAAGCGGATTCAATTTCAACCTGAGTTGATCCTGATTCTTCTTGGGACTATTTCCAGAGGGCCCAATTCCAACCCAAGTTGGCCCTGCTGATACTCTTCATCTCAAGTAGATGTCCGGTGGAACTAATTTCCTTGCAGCACTAGATAGTTCCATATCTAGGCTGCAAGTCATTTTCCCTGAACTTGAGTATCTTCATCTTGCTTCACTCAAAGCTTCACTGCTGAGCTGGGTGAATGCCACTGAATGTGATCCTCTTCACATTCTAACTTTGTTACTTCCTTCAGTAACATATTTCCAAAAATTGGAAACATCTTCATATAACATAATTTTCTATATACTTCAACTCAACTACCCCTGTAGTGAGCACCACTTGTAAAAATTTACTCTAGGTTGATATTGGCCATCAACTCAGTAACCTTTTTACCGCACAGGTTCAATTTCCTCATGCACTTCGTTGCATTGTATAGAATGTATTAATCAATAATAGTATGGAGACTATTATCCATAGTTGAGGTTGAACTATTATTTGGCCCAACGCTCAGCCAGTATTTCCAATTTAAATACTCTGTAAGTTGTACTTGAAGGGATTCATTCCCTATACTCCTGTCCACCTGATCTTCATTAAAATACCCCGGTGACAGTCTCTCTTGGCCCAACACACAGTCAGCAGCTATCCCTGATTGTGGTTCCTTTGTCTCTAGATCCCCACTTGAATCTTTACTCTTCTCTCTGAGAGTCTTCCAATTATTGCCTTCTGCAATATTATCCTTGAGATAGAATGACACAATAGAAGCTGATAGTCTAATTATACACCAAATTGATAATATAACTGTAGATAATGCTTTTCTAATTACTGTTTTCTACAATTTACTGTTTTTATTATAGTAAATCCTAGGGAACAATATAGTAGGGGATTTGCTGTCTAACCCTTGGTTGACACCTTTTTGATGAAATGGAAGCCATTGCCGTTGAATTACCCATCCTCATATTGGCAGCAATGGCTTTCCACATCCTGGCTAGGATTCTATCATTGGACATCCTCAAGACCTCAAACGGAAAGATTCAAAATCCTATGTCCCTAACATTTTCCTCTCAATCCAAGCAAACCAACCATGATTGGCTAGCGACCTGCTTAGGTAATGGGACTTATTACCCATTATGGCAGGTCACTTCACCAACCAATTGATTTTCTAGTTGCAGGCGGCATCACTCGCCTCATAACTTGCTATTCATTCCCAATCAGTCAGTGATGAAACCTGACTGATCCCAATCGGTACACCTGATAGTTAATCACTATCAGATGCCCTTATTTAGTTAGCAACTCCGCCCAATGAGATCTTAAGTATTCATCCAGATTGATCCAATGGATATGACCAGGCGAATATCTTAAAATCCCCCAAATGTAGTTCCTCCAAAACTCAGGCCAACTAATTTCTGATTCACTTCACCTTAGGGAATTTTTTCTTAGCGATACTAGGTAATCTAGCAGGCTGTGAATATGGGCAAAAATCCCAACAGATGGTGGTGACGCCAATGATTGGTACTGAATCGGAGCATAATATTAGATTTTACCTCTAAGCTCACTCAGGTGAAAACCACCTCCTTTCTACGTTGTCAACAGGCAATGCAATGGCAGCAACAGTGGAGTACTCTTCTACTGATATTGTGACTGAGATGCCTACTTTGACTCTTATCCTCATGCCATTCAAGTCAATTTTTGATATAGATAGTTTTAATAAACTATCATTCACTCAGAATTTAATTTGAGCTTATGGTTAATTGTTGACCTCATCAAAATCAACTGTACCCTTTATCCCTACATGGCCAAGAAAGACCAGGCGTCATTGACTTGGATTGATGACATGGTAAAGAAGGAGCGAATGATTAAATAATCTCTCCTTCTTCCTCTTTTGTCGTTTTGCACCTACGCCTCATGATACCCTAAGGCTGTGCTGGATTCTGGCCACTTTAATGATTTAACAGTTCCTGATCCATATCATTTACCCTGGGAGGCAGCAATTTTACAGGCTTTTTTAAAATTAAAAAGTTTCTTTAAACTTTATTATTAATGATTTCCATCAGTTGCGGATCAAGTCTAGCCATTAGTAGCTGACAGCAATTTGCACTTGGTATAATATATCAGTTTAAAGTTATTTCCTTTAGTCTAAATAATTTACCAGTAGTTTTCCAGCGCCAAATTGATGATGTCCTGGGGGATCTCAGATTTTTTTGTGGTATTGCTTACGTGGGTGACATCTTAGTTTACTCTCCCAATGCTTAATAGCAAAGCAAGGATTTGGCATCAGTGACTGCAGCACTCCACCAATCAAGTATTGTTGCTAATCTATCCAAATTCAAGTTCTTTAAAAAATGAAGTTAATTCCTGGGTAATCTAATCCTAAAAGATAGTCACGCCATCGCATCTTTTAGCCTGGAGAACATCTGTCTTGGCCTACTCCAGTAACTCAGAAGCAACTATAAAATTTCCTAAATATATTATATTTCTTAAGAAGTACTTACCAGCCACTTTAGAGCTGGCATTGCCTCTCCACTCCCCACTAATTAGAAGCCCATTTATTGGGACTTTAAAATGACAACAAACGTTTTGAGCAATAAAGAAAGTTTTCAAAACCACACAGTTCTTTAGCATAAAGATGAAGATAAGCATTTTATATGGTTTATATTGCCTGTGGTACTGCAGTTGTTACTATACTCCTTCAAGAACATGAGGGATGGGAATACCCTGTGGCTTATTTTTAAGAAAGTTTAATGTCACAGAGTACACCTGAGACATTTATGGCAAAGTGTTGGCTGCAGTTTCTTAATCTTTGATGCACAGGTGGTACCTGTTACAAGATGTAAGAATAATTTAATTGTGTGTAAAGACCATAATCCTCCAACTTATTATCAAAATCTTCAGAAGTTGGCTCACAAGAACTGGATTTACCTGGACCTTTTAAGCTTTAACTTCAAGCATAAGTTCATTAGAAAAGGCTACTATATTTTACCTGATATCTTGAGTTGCAATCACCTAATGGGTCTCATTTTTTATACAAAATTTTTAAATAGTCACAGTAACTTCACCTGAACAGGTCATAGCTCCTGCACCGCCATCCATTGCCTTAGTCTCTTCCCCCATTCCAATGCCAAGATATAAAACTTCTGTGGTTACAAATCCTTTAGTGCCCCAGCTACCCTTTCTGAGCCAGTAATTGAAGTTACTCTTTCTTACACATCCCTAGAATCCCCAATCATTATAAGCCCCCTCCTGGATGCTGTTTTACCATCCTCAGACTACAAATCCTAAAGGTCTTGACCTCCTTTAGAGGATTGATGTTGGTAAAGCTCAATTGGGATGGTATTGCAAAAAGTTATAGGGTGATATATTTTTGTGACAAGGTATGAGGTCTCTATTATCTGTAGTCAGCTCATTAGCCCTAACTCACTTAATTTGGGAGGCTGACTACCTGAGGAAGGGTTCTGTTCCACATAGATCAGACAACAGGCGACCTTTAATAGGGAAATGATTATCCCACTGCGTAAACTTCCTTCTGATGCTACCCATTGTAGCATCACTTTCTCATTAGAACTGTTCATTGCCCTTCTGGTGGTATTCTGCTTGACACTCTTAGGCATAACTTAGATATATTGGCCTAAAACAAAATTAACAGAAAATTCAACCAACCTTTTACTTGGCATTTTAAATAACCCAAGATGTTCTCCTAAATGACCGTATTCTTCTTTAGGTCACAGAATGTTTACTGGAAGCTTTTTTAGTTAGACCCAAAATAAAGTATAAAACAATGAGAAACTTAAGAATTTGTGATAAAGAATTGTTTATTATAGTAAAATCAAGTTATTTTCTATACTTCTGGCTCTAGAAAAGTTATAAAATAAATGTATAATTGAAAATGATTTTAGTGGGTTTTGGCAATATTGCAGGGGCTTAACAAAATTCCTGGTAAGTCTCTTCTTGATCCAGCCTTAGTGGCGGCATCTACCTTGCTCAATGCTTCAATTTCAAGCGACGACTCATGGTGTACATTGTCAAAATTCAAGATGAGTGAGTCAAGGTCCCTACTCCCAAATTAAGCCTAATAAGTTGACTCTCAAGCCATCACAATTGAAACCTGTCTCTGAAGGCACTGATGAGAGTTTTAATTAGGAAGCATCACAATCATGAGAATTGATGGAGATGCCTTTTGGAATATCATCCCGCTTCCTGAACCCTAAGAGGCGCAACGCCCACCACTGCAGTTATAGGGACGTCACAGAACAATTAAAGCATCAACCAGGTGGCCAATCTAGAAGATTGTGAAAGATCCTGATAGTACAGGGCCACAAAAATCCCCTATGCAGCACGTTCCCATACATCCTATAATAATTCTTTTTAACTCATTAAGTAGTCCATTTTACCCCATATTTTTTGGGTTATTGACCTCTCCACCTTTTTTGCAGCTTTGTACCCGTTTTTGAACTTTAACTACAGTCAAGAGAGCTGTTATACTAATATAAGTGGTGCTCACTACAGGGGCTCTGAGATGACCAAGTGAAAACGTCTATCACAAAAAATGGAGAACAATAGCATTTAAGAAAAACAACCTACTAATCAGTCAAGAAGCGTAACTCAATGGATTAAAACTTCTCATTAAAAGGTACCTTATATACAGCCTGAAATCCTAGAGTTTTGTGCCACTTTCTAGTTTACCCTATCATCTGTTGACAATGATCAGTACCAATTCTAATATGAGAGCCTCAAGAGATTATTTAACAACTTCTGAACGGCATCTACTCTGTGGGAGGACGCTCCAGCCACTCCCACGTCTCTTTTGTGCCTTCCACAATGTGAGATTTATATACCTTGGCTTTAAAACTATTGGGAGAGTTAGTTTTGGATACTGAACGCTATATCCAAATCTTCGTCCATCTGGCCATGCACCACCTCTTGCCAAGAGTCAGGTTGCGTCACCATGAAGTTTCATGACAACTAGGGCTTATTCAAACCCTACACTCAAGTATTGTTAACTTTTATAATGCATCCTCCTCCTGTTCATATGAATCAAGAAGCCATTGTCAATAACTGTCAGTTAATTAGAAAAGTCTCATAATCTGCTCGCTGATTTGGACAGTGGAATTGTGGATTACCGCAAGGGCCATCTTTGTCAAAACGTGAAGCTCCTTGAGGCCTCCTGGAACCAGCGCTTCAACCAGGTTGAAGACCTTGTGTGGATCATCCATAAACACTATCAGAAGTTAGCTTTCTACAATATTGCCTCAGGAACTGAAAGACTGAAAGGACCAAAGGTCCCCTCAGGCCACAAGGACCTGCCAGTCCCACGTAGCCTACATTTGGCGATCCCAATGACTCCTGGAAACAAACATGCTTATGGCACTTGCTGCACTTTGAGATCAAATCTGTAATGTGTCCCAAGGCTGTAAGCTTCAAGTAGATGTAGTGCCTCTTGACCCCAGAGTTTTAATTGAGGCCTTGTCAGATGAAATAGATAACTTCAGCGCTTTTACCAAGCTCACCAATGGTCAAATCAATTAACTTTAATAAACCCATTACAGGTTTATAACCCGTTTCTGCCTTGAGAGTCAGCTGCTCCTCTAACGTGCCAAGATCAAGTGCTAAAGGGGTAGGAAAACCCTTAAAGCCTCCATTACCTCCCTAAACCAAAAATCGGGTTGACATTCAAGATAATTTAGAAGGATTAAGATGACGATTAGTTTAACAAACCCTTGCAACTATGCAGAAACTGAGATTTCTGAGCCTGCACCAATTCCTGGTGTCAATACACTTTCCGCTCCTATAGTGACTAACTTTAAGATTTGTTTTAAGGAATTTTTTAACCCAGACAGGAAATCATTTCATTCTTCCTATATGCTAAAGAGAGTTCCATGGAAGAGGGTACCAACTGACTGAAGTTGAAGCATATCTACTAATGTCTGAATAGCACTGCTTGAAAGATTATGACTTTCCATCTAAAGGAATGACACAACTGGGAACAAGTCTGTACCACCATAATCCATGAATTTGGAAGCAAAAAAACTATGGAAAATCAAAAATAGCCATTCATGGGTAATTATTTGAACAAAGGAGAAAGCCTCATGGAGTTCAACTGATGGTTCTATGCCCAAGCACAGCCCTTGGAAATCACTAACTGCATTACTTTAATGATGCCATCACTGCAGTAATCTCTGCGTTGGGGTCTTATACTGAGGTATAAATGTATATGATCAGACAGAAGAATAGTTTTACTTGCATTTTGGGAATTTAAGGAAGCACCTAACAAAATACCTATATCTACACTGCATCTACACTGCATCCCAAGTCTAAAACATCCATTTCCTCCAGCCGCCCTCAGGTTCATGTTGTCAAAAACCAGAAAAATCCCAGATCTCAATGCTCCTACTGCAATGGGTTTTGTCACAGTGTCAAATCCTGTTGTAAAAGTCTTGCCAAGGAGGAGGGAAAATTGCCGTCAGCATGAAGGATGAGGCACTTAATGCTGACCTCTGTACCGCCTCAAGAACAATAAGTGAAATCTAATGTGTCTAAAGTTGTCATACCAGAAAAAGAGGTTTTTGTACTCATAGATAATAAAAAACCTGATACTGCTTACTCTTTTTTGATGAATCT
Source organism: Massospora cicadina (assembly GCA_022478985.1). Taxonomy (NCBI): domain Eukaryota; kingdom Fungi; phylum Entomophthoromycota; class Entomophthoromycetes; order Entomophthorales; family Entomophthoraceae; genus Massospora; species Massospora cicadina. The sequence continues at coordinate 69,384 of JAKSZP010009643.1, read as the reverse complement.
CCTGTTTCTCAAACTACCTCTGCAGTTCAGAAGTTTGGTTATGTGCATCACTGTCCAAGTCCTTAAAATCTAAGTCCACACTATTGCACTAGTGGTTCCCTATAATTTATATTTCATCTAAACTGATGAAAACTAAAGAATTGCTCTGGACTTGCCACATTACATGGAATATGGCACAAATGGCCTGCAATCTACTCAGTCCATTGGGGATTATTATTCCTTACCTCTTTGCATTGGGAAGCTTCCCAAGAATACCCGCGCCATTGCATTAGATAACCAAAGCTATGATCTTTTCCTCAAGTCTCAAATTTTTCAAAATTATTATGCTGTAGTGCACTATGATGAAGGATTTTTATCCCTGCTGGGACATCATGTCCTACTGGTTTTCAAAACCTCATGTGATTCCAAAATAGTGTTCAAAGCTTAAGTTAGCTTATTAGATAGTGAGAGCCAAATTGACTGACTTGAGTATCATGTAAGGGATCTTGCATATGGATGCAACTTCCTGCAGACAATGGCCAGGAAGTTACGCCAACTTATTTGCTCAAGATGACTACTATACCACCAAAGTTCCAGCTTATCATTGACACCTGGTTTTATGTCAATATCCCCTCTGGATACCTGCAGTAGATCCAAGATATAGATAACCCATCAGTCAAGGAGGTCTTAACATATCCAGGAATATTAGAACCCATCTGTGCTGGATCCATATCATGTTGATGGCTAACCTTACTGAAAAACCTAGGATAGTGGCCCCTGATACTCCAGTTTCATATGTTTGCCTCTTTCCTGTAGATTCCCTCAAAAAGGTCCACAGCTTTAGAAGTCTAAGGGATTTTAAATTGAAAACTCCCCATCAGTAGCTCTAGTTGACACCTGTATTGGTCAAGAGCTCACTAGTGAGCAACAGAGTCAGGTTAAGAAATTATGTGAGGAGTACTCAGACCTCTTCTCAAACTCTACTTACAATTTTTGAAAAAATGAGTGGTAATCTACATTATGTGGAGACTGGGGACGCTCCCCCATGTGGTCCTGACCCTACCAAAAAGTAAGTTTGGAGAAGTTCAGGTAATTGTTGAGCTCAAGTAACTACTTAAGGCTGGGTTATTGATGGCTTAGCGTAGCCCTTGGGCTCCCTTCTCTTGATAGTTTGGAAGAAGGATGGCAGCCATCATGTGGTGATGGACTATAGCTGGCTCAGAGCCAATATCAATAAAGACACTCATCTCTTGCTCCAAATTGATGACTCTCTCCACTTGCTTTCCAGGTCACAACACTTTTCTGCCATAAATCTCGAAAGTGAACATTGGAAAGTAGAACATGCCCCTGAAGATTTATCCAAATGTGCACTTATAGCAAATGAGAGTCTATAATTAAACTCATGAGGATGCCACAGGACCATTGCAACGCGCTCACCACCTTTCACATTCAATGGATGGAATCCTAGGTGACTTGAAACTATCCTGTGTCCCTGTGTACCTCAACAATATCATTGTCTTTTCACAAACCTTCAAAAATTATGTGGAACACCTCTAGAAGTCTTCAACCATCTTGGAATGGCTTTAATAAAACTTAAGCCTTTATATTGATATTTCTTTTGTCCAATATGGAATTCTTGAACACAAGGTCTCAAAAGATGGTATCCAGCCCATCCTGGATATAGTTGACGCCATTAAGAAGATGTCATACTCTCAGAGCCTTAGGGATATTCAATATCCTTGGCATAGTGAGCTAACACCATCAATTCATTCCTCAATTTGCTGACTTAGTTAAGCCCTGGTCTATCTTTTATAAAAGAATGTGCTCTTTGAGTGGTGGCTTGATCAATAACAGGCGTTATTGCGCTGCAGACCGCTCTTCGTACTAAACCTATTTTAGTTCATCCATGTTTCAATTGACCCTTTTTGATATTCACAGATACTAACAATATTGCCATTAGGGCCATACTATTTCAGCACGATGAAAAACTGGGTCAATCATCCAGTTGCTTATTTCAACAAGACTTTGAGCAAGGCTTAATGGAATAATAGCGTTACTGAGTGTGAGTGCCTAGCTATCTTGTTGGTAGTCAAGCATTTCTAGCCTTACCTCTATGGCACCCATTTTACCAACCTTATTGACCATTTCTCACTCTGATGGCTGCAGCAGATGAAAGACCCATACGTCCAGTTAGCAAGATGGGCATTAAGGCTGCAGAACTATAATTTCACTATAGTTCATTGTGCAGTAGCAATTCATCGGACCGCCAATGGTCTCTCTAGGATGACAGTACTTGATGCCATGACCCCAAAGAGGACCAGATGTACAATCTATTTTGCTGGCCTGAATGATATAGTTGGAGAATCCTGAGATCCAAACTGATTCAAAAAATGACATGAGACTCTCAGATTAAGGAAGGAATGCTATATAAGAAAGTCAATAAGAAATGGCTCCCTTATATCCACCACTCTTCTAGAACCAATGTTATCTTAGAAGGTGTCGAGATTTCAGTATAGCTTGGTGATAAGCTAGTGTTCCAGTGAATCATTATTTAGATGTGAAGCGAGATCTGAGGGCGAATAATAGGTTAGAGCAATGTGAGGTGAATCAATTGAATCAATTAATGTTCAGTAATCAAGGAAATTCCATTGATGCCTTGAGGATTGAACGAATTCTACATTGATAGCAAACTGAGATGGACTAAGCAAAATGTGTCAAATCCGTTGAGGAATACCAAGGGTTAAGGGTTGAGCGAGAGAGTGAATGGAGGAAGTTTTTTAGTAGAAGTAAGAAAAGAGGAAGAAAGAAGAAGTGAGTAGGAATAAGTAGCAAGCGTAAGCAGAGAGGGTCTGCCAGTTAGATCCTATTAAAAAGAAATAGCAGCGAAGTTGGGGCAATTGACTCATATTTTATATAAGTTTATTACGTTTAATTGAGGGACCAACGATCTCCATATCTTTCGGCCATTTCTCAGTGGGCTAAACTCTGCGCAACTAGTTCAGCGGAAATAAGCCATATCCGCCAAAAAGTTTACAGTGGTGCTCACTACAGGGGGCCCATTGATCAACTAATAACAACTTCATCAATTGCACCTATGGCGCAACCAGCTCACTTTGATGGGGTACTACCCCAGTGATTGAAAATATCACTATGGGGATTTGAAGCTTGCTTTGGATACCTTACTTCAGGCGCAAAAAGTGCTTCTTTATGATGAATAAGAATATTACTGAGTCCTCAATCATGCCTTCCGCCAACTGCTCCTGGTAGGTGACCATGTCAACCAACTTGCCAACCTTTTGAGCAGCATGACGGAGCGGCTAGACTGTGAATAGTATAAATTAGATAAGGTTGTTAAGGAAAAAGAAATCTTCAGTGACAGGCTGCCCCCGTTTAACCGTGATGGTAACATACATGGGTTTTTCAAGTGGTTTGAGCTTTCCATAGAGGGGGCTTCTGATCGATGAAAAGCTAAACTGTTGTTATCTGCATTGGAATTTTCAAGTGCTGATAAAGTTACTTGTTTTATAAGAACAGTAATGTAGCTTACCAAGAGGTGAAGGAGACAGTAATTTGCCTGTTTGGGGGCAAAGCGAAAATGGCTCAGCACAAGGCGGACTTTTTAACAATATCTTTTCAAAAAATGAGTCTTTAATACAGTTTGCGGAGCAATTCGCTAATGAGGCTCATGTGTTGTTGGGTGCAAATGTCTTATCTAATGAGGAGGTGGGCATAGCAATGACAGCGGCTATTAAGCCCTACTGCGAATTGCATAATGCTATGGCATACACTCTTCAGGAGGATGCGGAGTTACTCAAAATCATCCATCATTTACGCCATTTATCCTCCACCTTTAGTGCTCCCAATGTGAAGCAGAAGGATCCTGTGTCTGCCATTGATATTCCGCTAAATGACGGATCCCACCAATATGGGGGCAATCAGTGGGTCACTCCTTGGCCACTTACCTCATGGGCGGGTCCTTTACATCCCTATTATGATCAAACCGTTTATCCTTGGGCCCATAATAAACCGTGGTTCAATAGTAGACCTGACCTTCTGGGGTGATTCAGAGACGAGTGCCGGTCCTAAATGCTTGTTTCTCGTGTGGCCAAACAGGTCATTATGTGGTTAATTGTTAGGCTAAACTGAAGTTCCATGCAGTATCCGTTGTCCTATATGAACAGGAAAAAGGGCGAGCGGAGTAGAGACAGGATGCTCTGCTTCCAATGATTCAAATGTTATTGTCCATGATGTTTATCATGAATAACTTTGTGTCACCCTAGGGCACACTGAGGATTTAAATTATCAACAGATCCCGTACCACCTTTTGGCCTCAAGCTGAGGAAGAGACCCCAATAATGCAGACATGGGTCTTCGCCAAGATGTGTATAAGCTGTATGCCTGGAAAATCCTTGAGCGTAATGGTACAAGTGGCATTAAACCCTCCGCATATGTTGCAGCTTTGGAGGGAGGGGAGGTGGCGATTCCTGTAGAAAAGATTTCCCAAGAGTATCCTCATGTTGGGTCTGGTATGCACACTTTTCTGGATAATCAAACGCCTTTGAATGTTTATGTATCGAACACCAAGGGTTCTTCTTATTTGGAATGTACATACTGTGACATATTTGTACATAATACCAAATTTGGGAGATCATTGACACAGGCGCCCCTGTCAATATAATATCCACCAAGCTTGTGGCTAAGCTTCTGCTGAATCCAGATGTGGACCACCAAGTAGTGTATGGAACTGCGGGGGCACAGAGTACTGTGTCAGAAGGCGCATATAGCTCATTGCCTTTAAGGTTTGGGTCACATGGTGCATCTGCTCCAGCGGTGGTGTTGCCTAATGACCACTATGACATGTTGATCAGGGCTGCATTTATGCGGCACTTTGGGGTTGTGGTTAATATGTCAGGCGAAACCATCAGTATCCTGGGCAACAGATCCCTATCTATTTTACTTCCAGCGGAGTCCCAGATGACCCAATCCACTCAGGTCAAATTAATCTTGCTTATAGCAATGGTGTGATTCTTGTAAGATATCAACGGATGAAGTGGAAGACCTGAATGCTTCCAAACCAGATTTATGGTACAAAGGGATTCTGCTATGAACTGCAAATGCTTGGACTATCCCTTATGGGCATCAGGCCATAATTGGGACAGAGCTTAAGATTGATGTACTGGGAGGTCTGTACAGAGAGGTTGTGGGGCCTTATCAACAATCGTGGCTCAAACCTCATTTGGCTCCTGGGTTACTGTTACCAGTGCAGGGGGAAGTGAAGGTGTTGGTAGCGAATCTGCAAAATAAGGTGATGAAGATTCAGCGGCACCAAGTGGTGGCTTACCTGCACCTGTTCTTATTGATGAGGTCCACCAGGTGCATGACTTTGGTTCCTGGGAAGATCTTGGCTTGCCCTTAAAAACCATATTCAATGTAATGATGGTGTTTCCACGGGAGGCGCTAACTGGTCTATCAGAGGATCATAAAGACAAGGTGATGGATCTGTTTGAGAAATATCACAGCATTTTTGCAATTGATGATCATGACTTGAGTTGCACTCGCAGGGTCGTGCATTGGGTGGACATGGGAGACCACCCCCTATCAGGTCATGACCTATCCAATGCTCAAAGGCAGCAGAAGAAGTTGTATCTGCAGAAATAGATACATTGGTGGAACAGGGAATGTTGGAGCCGTCAAAGAGTCCCTGGGCATCTTGCGGTGCTCATTGTCAAAAATAAAGATGGCTCTAATCAAGTAGTAATCAATTATTGGAAGCTTAACAGCATAATGAAAAAAGATTCATACCCGCTTCCATGAATTGATGACGCTTTAGATCGGTTAGGTGGGGCCAAGTATTTCTCTGCTATGGACTTGATATCAGGGTATTGGAAGATAGAGTTGCCAGTGGTGGAACAAGAAAAGTGCGCTATAATTACCTCAAAGGAATTGTTCCATCCTACACGTATGTCACTGGGTTGTGCAATGCCCCTGCTACGTTCCAGCGGGCTATGGACACTATTTTGGGTGAACTAAAGCTGTCTTGTGTCCTTGTCTACCTTGACAATATCAACATATTTTTGCGGACATTCACAGAGCACCTTGGACACCTGGAGCAAGTATTTCGCCACCTAGCTGATGCTAATATCAAGAATAATCCCTGAAAATGTCACTTTTTAAGGAACAATTGGAATACATCTAGTACTAAAAAAAAGGAACAATTGGAATACCTCGGCTTTGTAGTAGACTCCAAAGGGCTTAGTCCTCAGCCGGTCAAGGTGGAAGCCATCCAAAAGATGACTCAGCTAAGAAATAAGCGGAATATCCAGGTGTTCTTGGGGATGGTCGGTTACTACTGGCGGTTCATTCCCAACTTCAGCTGTGTCAGTGCTCCACTCTTTGAGCTACTTAAGAAAAAACTCTGCCTTCAACTGGACAGATCGATGCAAAACCACCTTTGATGTATTTCAAACTGCGTTGGCTAGCGCGCCTGTTTTACAATACCCCAATTTTGAAAAAGAGTTTATTGTGCAAATGGACACTTCTCTTTCTGCTGTAGGGTCTGTGTTATCCCAAAAAGACAATGACGGTGTGGAGCACCCCATTGCATATTGCAGCTGCAGTTTAACTGGCCCTTAACGGAATTACACTGTGACCAAGCTGGAGTGTTTAGCGGTAATCTATGCATATAAAAAATTTCAGGTCTACCTCCATGGGGTGAAGTTCAAAGTAGTAACGGATTATGCCTCCTTGTGCTGGCTACAGAATCTGCAGGAACATGAAGGGCGGCTCACGCGATGGGCTTCAAAGCTCCAAGCATATGATTCTGAGATCATGCATCAGCCAGGGGCAAAGCATCATAATGCAGACTGTCTTTCCCGATTACCCACAATTGCCATTACAGCAGATGTGACAGACATAATGTATGAAAAAATGATTGTGGGAACATATCATGATGAGCCGCTGCCCGTGATCAAAGTGTTATATAGGCTTAGGCAGTATACCTTCTTGCGCAATGGGGAATTATATAAGCAGATGGGAGAATTGACACTGAGTTTCCCAAAGCCCTCTGCCAGGCCTGCGATCATTATGGATGCCCATAGGGCGTTAGGTCATTAAGGTTGAAAAAGATGCTTGAGTTCTTACGACCCCGCTACTATTGGGAGAGTATGCACTACAATGTGCTTGAGACGGTTATTGTTGCCAACAATGCCAAGTGTAGAAACCATTCTACCAAAAACCACCTACCAGTTAGTTAAGCCTTGGTTTGCATGGCATACAGTTTTGTTAGATGTGGTGGGGCCTCTGCTGACTGGCGTGAACTGCTCCAAATATTTAATAGTTGCCATCGACCATTTGACAAGATGGGTGGAAGCAAGGGCTATCAAGGATTTGGGGGCTGTCACTACTGCCAAGTTCATCTTGGAGTGTGTTATACAGCGCCATGGTTGTCCGCAATTTATCCTAATGGACAATGGAACCAATTTCATATCACATATATTGACCAAGTTGAATGAGCTCATGGCAATCTGCAGAGTTTTAACTACCCCCTACCACCCTGAATCTAACGGTATGGTGGAATGGGTCAATGGGACCTTGGTAAATATTCTACACAAGCTTGTAAATTAGCGGCTGTCAGACTGGAGCACCCTTTTATCCACTGCTGTCTTCATTTACAATATCAGCTACCACTCGGCAACTGGTAAGAGTCCATTCCAATTGCTCTATGGACAACATCCAGCGCTACCTGTTTTGCTTTACTCCTGTGTAGAGGATACTGGCGGAGTTGAGCCCCACTGCTATTTGTTTACCTTAAAAAACATACCGATTAAGCTCCAAACTGAGGCAAATTCCACTAGCCTTGCCAAGAAGATTTGGGATCATGCGGCTGATCAAGGTAGATGCAGCAGTCTTCCACAGTTTGGGGTAGGGGAATTAATCCTATTTCACAACCAAGATGGGTTCTGAAGAAGGAACAAGCTCACCAGCATATAGAGCGGACCATATGAGATCATTGAGAAGACCAGGGCTGATGCCTACACCATTAAGGAACCTGCAGGTGGTCGGATAATCAACCAAGTACATGAGAAGTTCCTTTGACCCTACAAGCAATAGACGCTTATCATCCAGTTAGGGGGTAATGCCGAGATTTCAATATGACTGGGCGATAAGCTAGTGTTCGAGTGAATCATTAATTAGATGTGAAGCGAGCTCCAAGAGTGAGTAATAGGTTAGAGCAATGTGAGGTGAATCAATTGAATCAATTAGTGTTCAGTAGTCAAGGAAATTCCATTGATGCCTTGAGGATTGAACGAATTCTACATTGATAGAAAACTGAGATGGACTAAGCAAAATGTGTCAAATCCGTTGAGGAATACCAAGGGTTAAGGGTTGAGCGAGAGAGTGAATGGAGGAAGTTTTTTTAGTAGAAGCAAGAAAAGAGGAAGAAAGAAGAAGTGAGTAGGAATAAGTAGCAAGCGTAAGCAGAGAGGGTCTGCCAGTTAGATCCTATTAAAAAGATGTAGCAGCGAAGTTGGGGCAATTGACTCATATTTTATATAAATTTATTACGTTTAATTGGGGGACCAACAATCTCCATATCGTTTGGCCATTGCTCAGTGGGCTAAACCCTGCGCAACTAGTTCAGCGGAAATAAGCCATATCCTCCAAAAAGTTTACAGAAGGGCACACAATTGTGGGACACAGTGCCTTGAAAAACCCACAAATGGGTGATGAAATGATGCTATAGGGACTAAATGGTTGAGACCATCCAGTAAGTTCTATAGGCTTGTATGACTTGTTGATGTCAGGATTTTGTCAGCCCTCAATATCAGCACTCAGTTGTAGCTCCATCAGACCCCTTTAATGTCATCAGTATCGATGTAGTGGACCCCTGCCTGCCAGGTTACACAACCATAAATATATTCTATAAGCTTTGGACCATTTAACTAAATTGGTCAAAGCAATTTCTGTACCTGCTGCCACCACAAAAGCCATGGCCCTATTCCTTATTTGATCCGTTTTTACCCAGCACAGATGCCCACAAACTTTATCCTCAGTATTGCTCTAAATTTCACCACGCAGTTGATCCAAAAACTAATTTCTTTTTTTGTAACTAACTAAAGCTTCACCTCTTCTTACAACCCTTCAAACAATGTGAAGTGGTTCGTGTTAATTGATCATCTATCTCTATCTTGTGGAAGATGGAAGACTCCAACCCTACCCGCTGGAACCATTAATTACCCAGCGCCTTGCTCAATTACCAAATAAGATACCATAGAATCATCAAGATGTCCCCTTTGAAGCTCTATATGTGTACTCACATGATTAACAAGTAGCAATTAGCCCATGCTTGTTACCTCTGTACCCAAGAACTCTGATTTAATCATAAAGGCCTTTCCAATAAAGTTGTAGAGCTTCAAGTTTGGCCACACAAGGAATAGTTATGATCACAGAAAGGGATGCATATCAATTTTAAAGTTGGTTGACCTTTCTTGCCCATTTTTTAATTAGGTGACCTCATTCTCTTATATCACCATAGACCTGGATGTCAACAAAACAAGCTTGGCGTTCTTTGGTCCAGACCTTACAAGGTCATTAATAAGGTGAACTCAGAGTACTCCATTGCCAATGTCAATCATGGGACATTGGTGAACAGAATACATAACAATTTATTTAGCCCTATATACCCCTCTGACAGGATCTTGAGTGGGCATTGTCAGGATTTAAAAGATGAGTGAGTCAAAATTCCATCTCAAATTAAATCTTAATAAGTCAGCTTTCAAGCCATCACAAATGAAACTGGTCCCTGAAGGTACTGATGAAAGCTAAAATGAGGAAGAATCACACGCATGAAATATGATGTATATGCCTTCAATAATTTCACCTCCACTTTCCAACCCTCAAGTGGTGCAGCCACCACCTTTACATCCATGAGGAAAATGCAGAACAATGAGGGCGTCAACCAGGCAGTCAATATGGAATACTGTGAAAGAGTCTTATTGCACAGGGTCAAGAAGGTCATCTAGGCACCACGACCCCACACATCCTTTAAATGAAAACACTTTTAAACTTAACAAATTAGTCTATTTTGTCTCATATTTTTGTCTTCATTGATCTCTTTGCTAGCTTACAGCTTTTAGATCGTTTTCAAACTTTGGCTACAATCAAAAGAACTGTTATGCCAGGAATAGGTTCTTTTTTATGATGACAAGAGATGGTGATAGTCCATATCCAAAAACGACTTTATTGCTTATTCCTTAGTTAAGGGTGATGGCATCTTGCCTAATGACCTCAAGTCAATCTTCTTACACTAAACCAACTAATATTTTTTCAGTATTTGAGGTGGGTCGACCTTGGGACAAATATACCACACTGAGAATTTTCTAGCTAGTACAGGTTTTGAACTCAAAACCTGCACTAGGGTGGAAGCAGTTTTACCTGCCAGACTAACCACCCTTTAAACCAACTAAACTTAATCATAAAACTTTATGAAATCTAAACACCAAAAATTTATGAGAGTTTACTGGTGGTTCTGATTGTCCATCTTTATATTTTTTGATTATTTAAACTTTAGGCAAACTATAAGCTGTTAATCCATATTTGCAATTGGGTCTCAAACAGTCTTGGATTTATAGTTATTGGCAATTTTGGATTATACTTTAATTTATAGTTATCATAAATTAAATTTAGGTCAACTCAGCTATCTAGTAGAGGGGAATTTGTCAGAATCTTCAAATAATATGACAATATAATAAATTTTGAATGTAATAGTTTTATTGAGAATCAGGAATTCATCTTTCAGTGTAGTTAACACTTTCATATGCAAATAGTCATTCCGTGTCCCTAGGCTAATGAAATTAATGACAATAAATTTTAAGTGCATATCAAAATTGAATGTAGAAGTGTTTGGGCTGTGATCCTAAATCTAGTCAATCCATTATCAACACCCAGTCAAAATTTTCTTAGAGTATATAATACTATATTTTACCAAATAGGGCCAGGGTCTGACCTTTTTGGCTTCAGTTAACCCAAAGAGTTTTTGTGAGTTAAAAGAAAACAAAAAGTAACCTAATCCTCTCCCTATAGCCCAAGTTTATCAGATTACCAGATTTTGATATTTTAATTTGTCAACTGGTAAAATATCAACAAAGGCATTAAGTTTATGTCATTTTATCTGTATAGGCATGGTTACAAATTTTATATTAACACTTGAATTTAACCTTAGTCTGTTAAGATAGACCCAGGAGCGGTGACAGGTTTCAAGTTTGTTTAGCAGAATAGTATGAGAATCTCAATGTATGCCATTAAGAATCAAAGATTAGTTTCAGTTCCCAATATGATCTGATAGCCACTAGAATGGGTATACTACAATTAGCCCTTAGCGGAATTTTATAATTCTAAAACCTAGTTGGCTATTTGCTTGGTGTGGTTACAATTTCTTGATAAGTATAGGCACTATGCCATCTTTAGATAAAAATTTTCAGATGCCTGGTTCCAGGGCTAGTAGTCATCATACTTCCTATTGTTTATAACAGAAGGTTTTGTTGGATTTTTTAAAAAGTGTTTTCCTCAATTCATCCTTGCATCCATAATGTAAGTCTTGGGGACCAGCCCTTGATACTGGATAGGGATCAGAACCCTTTCTGGATGAAAAGGGGCCCTAAGGCTCCAGTGGCCCCTCTATCACAGCTGGGCGACCTAGCCCATGTGATAGGTGAGCGCTGGTTGATGGCTTTCCCACTCATAGACATCTAACTCTCACCTCTTCCCCCTCACTTCAATCATGGTAGGCTTGATAGAAGGGGTCTGCAGAGGGGTTGCTCACATCAGGGGGCAGGGAGAGGCCCCTGGGACCACCCACCCCCAGGTAAACCATGTTTAAAATTTGGAAAATTGGCAATTCCCAACATTGGAGCCCAGCTGGAAATTTTATGGACTGGGTGAGCCAGTTTGAACTAGTCTGCTTCAGGAGCCAGATTGGAACACAGCTTAGATCACAAACTGGTCTCAAATGACTCAGATCATTGGCCCCAACATTCCAAAACGGATCCAGGGAGTTCAGATTGCACAAACAGCCCAATCAAGAGACTGGCTCAAATTGCAAGTAATCTGATCCATGGACCCCTGCCTCCCAGGATGAATCTTGACCACCCAATCCATGAAAATGGGTTGACTTGAGTCACCCAGACCTGGATCAGTAGTATCAATTTGGCTTGGCCCCAAGAATTTGGAAAGCCTTGCAAAAATTTTCTAAGCTTTTGCCAGAATCAGTAGCTGCCTTCTACCCCCTCTGAGCCAGCCAACCAAATCCCTTCCCCATCCCCTGAATGACAAATCTCTTAATACCTCCCCATGCCTATCACCCAGTTTAAAAGGCAACTGCTCCCACTGAGGGCAGTTGTCAAATCATTCTTTTGCCTTTTGTCAAATAAAATCTGAAATATCCGCTTAGTTTACTGTGGCCTCTTTGCCTTCAAAAATTTATAAAAAGTCTGTTGATAAATCTGATGAAGTGCGCCATTGCCCAAATCCTCTTGCCAACGTTCGCTGACTGGATTATCCAGTCAATCAATCCTGCCACGTGGCAGCAGATCATAAACGTGATAATCCGCCCCACCTCCGATGAAACTGCTGCTTTGTTCATTTCCACGCATCCATTAAATAGAGATCCTTTCATATGTTCAGTCGCCAAGTCCACCAAAACTGCTCCTCAGTTGGAGTAGGCCCATGGCATCCCTGGACCACTGCGCATGGGTTCAGCTTCCATATCTGCCCCTGTCGCTGCAGGTACAGCCCACCAGCGGGACCTAGAGCACCCCCTCCAGGGGAATCTCAGCCCCAGCCCCTCTCATTAGGCTTACCATATCTACATACAAATTTCCAATAACATGGCAGCCCCTGTGCCATCCCCCACTGGCGCGCAAGCCCCTATCTGAATCTAAAGGCCAGCAACCATAAACCCTGGAGGAGTCGTCATACTCCCTGCCTCTCCCACCCTTGGGGTTGCCCCCATAAGACTTGCGGTTGCCCCCAACGCAACTATTTTATTTGCCTTGGGGGCCTTCAGTACGTTACTGAACTTTTTCTTTCCTCACGTCTCCCCTAAAACCCCACTTTTATTAGTCACTCAGACTGCTACGCCTTTGGCATTCTGGGGCCTCCACTGGGTGCTTGCGCACCCTGACTGGGAGCCCAGTCTAGCTCTTCTTAGCCAAATCCATGACACATAAGATCTCAAAAAAGAAGTCTTAACAATAAAGTCCTAGTTTAAATTTAAAAAGATGGCTGGAGCTAATAGTACTTGTGAGTTAAAAAAGCGGTAACATACTACTTGATCCAAGGAATGTAGTTAAGTTTGGCTTTACAATATTGTATTCCTTGCAGTGGTCAATCTTTGGCACATGCTCAAGGCTATAATAGTTAGGTGGACACATTATTGATAGGTGCACCACTATCTTATATAGCTCTAACCCTGATCTTATTCATTGTAATGTCAATGTAGATGCACTTGAAATAAGCATCAAAAGATTTTGTTAATTTGGCATCTTAAGTTTAAACTTTTATAAAGTAAAATTGTTAGTCTTCACATAACTGAGGACTTGTTCCTCAAATTCCCTAATGGTATGACCACGTGGACCTCATCCAACTTTAAGGTTATTTTCAGAAATGACCAGAAGCTCTTGTTGCTCCAATAGTGCAAGTAAGTCTTTAATACTAATTTTTGTGCTAATTTGGCCTTGGGTTTTTTTGTTAGAGGGTAGACACAGCCACCACTTATCAGCCATTCCCTGATGGACTTCTGGTGGCAAGGCGTCATAATCATTATCAACATTTCATCATCGTGTTGAAGCAGCTTAATCTTTACTTTTAACGGCTTTTTAAAGGTTGGCATAATGAAATTTAATATTCTTTAGTCTGCCTTTCTTTTCTCTTATCATCATCAGCTGCTGGATACATGCCAGTTACTCTTAGTTTTGTGACAATAACAAGGCATCAATTATCATAATGCATTATCCTTTTTACATATATGACAAATTTGACTAATTAAGGTCTATAAGACATTTGGTCAATGTATTTGTTTGTTATATTTTTTGGTGATGTGGAATTAATGAATATTTTTGATGTATCATGGTGACTTTGATTTATACTCCAAAAGTGGTAGTGCAACACCAGAGATAAATAGCCTTTTGTAAGTTTGGTTTGGTTTTCATTCAATACTGGTAACACTAACCATTATATATCTTTGTAGGGCTCACATGAATTTTATAGGCAATTTGAGCATCAAAAATATTAACCTTGGCTCCATATAGCGCAGGTTATAAAAAAGCTATTGGCAACTTATGATACTTATTCACCTTTAGAGGAAAATTTAGGGAACATTTTTTCTACATAGTCATCTTTTCTGATCATCCAGACTCCATGATAATAAAAAATTTGGCGTTCTGGTTAGCCTTAAAAACATCACTTAGTTGAAGAATCAACAGCTCTTGACACTAAAAGTCATTTGAGAAACTTTGAGTCTCTGACTTAGCATTCTCATAGGAAATCCATGCTAATTTTTGTACAGAAATAAAAGTCATGTAGAATTACTTTTTATCAACCTTATGTATGTAGATAAGATTGATATAAATGAAATTTATTTACTTTGGGCTATGGCTGCAATGAACTTTATAAAACTTTAGGGTTGATCACATAAGGAGTGGTAATGGAACAACTTTGGAATGTCAGAGATTATGAGCTGAGGTTGATAGATTATCTGTTTTTGGAAACATCAGGAGTTGAATTTTAATTAAAAATTTTCAAATTCAAACAAGTGCGCCTCATAGCTTTTTCTTTGGCTCAGTCAGATTTATCTTTTGGTTATCAATAATTATGTTGGGAAATCACTGGCCTACATTTTTTATACCTAAAAAAGGCCATCCCTAATATTTTGATGGAATTTGTTCAGCGTGATAGTAAGATAGTGGTTTTTTAACTTAAACAATTATTCAATATGATCAAGCATCTGTTTGGATATAAAGGGGTCAGATTAAAAAAACTCTAAATTCTGTCCTTAGGGTTGGACTAGGGTATGCGGAAAGTCTATAACTATGTTAAGATCAGTGTCATGGATGAGACTGTGATTGGTGCATCTAGTCAGGCCTTAATCAGTGGAATTAATGGAACAATAACATGCAAACCAGTGGCACTACTGGCTACCAGGCCATCATGGATGAGGGCGAAAAATCATTTTATAGGCACTAATGGTTGAAATAAATTTTCTTCCAGCGGTGACATCATGCAAAAAATATTTCCCCACCAATATGAAAGATCTATTGGAAGAGGACAACGCTGCCACCCAAATTCATATGAAATTTGTTCCCTTTTATATTTTTGGAGGGCCAAGATAATTTGAATAACGCCAATGACTCCTCAATGAGTGAACTAAATTATGCTGATAAAATTATTATAAACAAAAATGTTATATTACCAAATTAAGCAGTCATCCAATTTCCCAGGTGACTAAAAGCCACGATGCAAGGTGCATCATAGGAGTGCCACCGCTTAAAACTGAAGTCAAGGCACATATTTCCAGATTTAGCAATCAGACAATATCAAAAACAACCACAACAAGCCAAATACCAGAGGTGGGACCTAGCGCAAAGTCCCCTGAAAATCCAGGTTCAGGGGTAACTGCCATGAGGAGGAGCTCACGCATACAAGATTAATACAAATGAATGAAGAAGATAAAGCAGCACTCAGACGCTGTCTGGGTAGAGGAACTTGAAAATTATCCTATTGAAACCCTAAATTTCCTTATATTTTACAATATCACATTCAATTATATCCTGAATTTCCCCCTGAAGTATAATAACTTCATTTTCTAATAAAAAACCTTTCTACAAAATCTTAAGTTTTTCTTCTTGCTTTAACTTGTGTTGGACAAGATCAATAATCACCAGTAACCAGTTTGGAGTTTTCTTATCTAATCTAATCTCCAGTAGCCAGTCTATAATTAACCTGTTTTTGAAGAAGACACTCTGTCAAGAATATATTGGTTATGATAATGCCAAGGAAGAGGTTGGAAGGGTTCTCATTGAGTCACAAAGGCTAGCATATGTCAAGAATGTCAAAGAGTTTCAAGATGTTTCCAAGAGCTCAAACAAGTTAACCAAATGATTGATGCACCAAGGGGTAGCATCTGAGGAGGGTTTGCTTAGTGAGAACTGTTGTGATGTTAATGAAGGTTGCCTGGTGTATAATCTGTGCGGAGTAAATCCCCTGAGAAGCAAGTTAGCCTCCAAAGTTAAGTGAGCTGAGGTTGGCATGCTGACTTTGGTGCTCACTATAGGGATGGCACCATCAGCCCCAGCAATGATCATGATAGTTCTACTGAGAAAACTGACGATGTCGCAGATATAGAGGTGTATCACAGAGAGGGCGGAGAGAATCCTTTAAATTACTGGTGAGGGAGGAGGATACCATCCACACTAGAGGCTTTACCCTGGAATTTGAAGTAAACAATTTGCATAGTGATCTTGAGCGTGTCAAGGAGACTGCTAAAAGAGCTAGAATTGCCTCAAACCCATAGTGAGAGGACCCTCACCAATTATCAAAAATGGAACTTACTCTCAAGAATCTCAAGGAGAGACTTATATTCCTTGAGAAAAAGAGGGTTGAAACCATTACCACTCTTAATGAGTATGGAGAGCACTTGAAGCATCATACAACATGCTGGTCATAATGGAAAAGAGTATTGAAGATCTGAAAGCGCTGATGCTCACCTCACCAGAGCCTAATTCTACTCAACCTATCGTTTGAATAGAGGCACCTTCATGGATCAAATAAAGATGTGCACAACCATTGGTTATACCTTGTACTCAGCCAAATATGGTGTATGTTGATCTTGTTGAAGAGGATCCAAACTTTAAACCATATTTCAAGACCATGTACTCACCTGGAGAGAGTACAATTTCTGGTTTCCTCCAGATGTAAAAAAATAGCATAGTTATCACTAGCAATTGTCAGAAGGCTCACCGCATACAAGTATGCATGAGTCACGAGGTTCAGGAGATCCTCAGCGCAAGCTTGAGACCTGGATTATCTTAGAACAAAGTCAATAACATCTTACTCTCTGAGTTCAATTATGAACAGGATGTGCAGATTATGAAGCAAGAATTTTTTTAATGAAGATGTAAAAATAAGTCAGTCACAAATTAAACTTCTCATTTCTAAATTAGGGCAAAAAGTTATGACAACAAGAGTAATGGATCTGCCTACCGCCAAAACCGTTTTGTTAATCTCCATAGAGATGCATCCTAATCTGAAGGTACATATGACTTTGACGGTCAAGAGTGCTATGTCATTTAAAGCACTCAAAGAGGCACTACTCAATGTACAAGGGATGTACATATCTTATTTTAAGTCAATGTCACCTACTACCCCCTTGATGAGTAAATAAGGCCGTTTATGTCACCAACAAAAGGGTTGAAAAGTCCAAGAAGAAGAGCAACAAACCGCCTGAACGCTTGCCACGTCAGGAATTGAAGTGTCATAAGTGTCATTAATATGGGCACTTTGCTCAATCCTGTCAACTAGTTACATCCAAAGCCAAGGAGCAAGCCCCTAAAGAGGACGCACCTAATACCATGAATTGGGTGGGATCTCAACACTGATGATGAGGACAATCATGAAGATGAAGGCCTAGTTAGTGCTGATACCAATTGTTAGGGGCACCTAGCACAGTAGCTGTATTGGATATATTGAGAGTTTATGGTGCTGATTGATCTATATGAACAATACTTATTTGGTTCAAGCAAAAAGTCTACCTGAGTGATCAATTATGTTAAAGAAGGAAAGCAGATAGTCGCGTCTACCTTCAAGAATGTGATACCAAATGGTGAAGACACTACCAATGCCAATATAAACGCTGTTACTTTGAAACAATTTGAAAACCCTGCCACTGAAGTCCTGGCCACTGAAAACCCCTTCAGCAAGAGAGTAACAAAGGCGAGGTTATCATACAGAAGGTGCGTGTTCTGGAAGTACTGTACATTGGGGCTCCAGTGGACATCTTATACTCCAAACTTATGAAAAAGCTCTAGTTTATGCCTGACATTGACTATAATATTAAATACTGCACCACAGGACCTGACATCACCCATTCCTTAAGACCTTGTTCTCCTTACCTTTATGATCTGGGTGCATGGTTCTGAAAGCACCCGCAGTAGTGTTGAACAAAGACCACTACGATTTCCTGATTGGGACACAATTTTTCTGGAGTTTGGGGCGAAGATTAACTTTACTACAAGAATGGTTAGCATATTAAGCTACCAGCTCCCTAATGGTTTTTTTAGTACTAGATGTTAGCTCCCTAATGGTTTTCAAGGACGAGGCTATAAACCTTAAAGAGCATACTTGCTTGATCAAAACAGATTAGTAAATCTATCCAATTCAATATATATTAACTGAAAAGTGTGTAAAAAATTACCGCCTACTATGCGCGCTGAAGAAGAACTCCCCTTGAGTGCAAGTAAAGCATAGAAATTCGACCAGGGGACCAGAAAAGAATGACCTTGTCAATCAGCATTAAGATTTCTCCTGACACAACTCTATAAGTGTACAGTTGATATGGAATTCAGGAACAAGAGCCCAGAGTATTACCAGGCTTCTAAAAAACCACTTACTCTGGAGTATAAAAATTTGTTCTGTGGAACACCGATACCCAGCTGGCAAAAATTGAAAAGGGACAAGTTGTCGCACTGGCCAGCTTAACCAGTTGCCAAGAATTTGATCTATACATTCAGTTGGAGGCTTTGACGAGCTTAAGTTTGAGAATGTAACTTTCAAGAAGCAGAAAGAGTTGGACGAACTTTTTAACTAGTTCAACATCTTCAGCACTGGCCCAAACGACTATGGCCTGTACAAAAGGGAGGTCCATAAGACGGACAGTGGTTCAGCTATCCCCTTCAAGTTCAAACCTTACCAACATTCAAAAACAGATGATGCAGTCATTTCATAAGAGCTCAATAAGTTAGCTGAAGCAGGCATAATTTGGCCATCTAAGAGCACATGGGCATCTTCTTTTCTGCTGGTGCGCAAGAAGGATGGGACCCATAGGGTTGTCATAGATTAACCCACCTAAATAAGATTACCAAGGAGGACTCATACCCTTTGCTGTGCATTGATGATGATTGAAGAGCTTGTGTAGCTCAAAATACTTTTCAGTCATGGAACTAGCCAGTGGCTACTAGAAAATGGAGCTCTCTGAGGACTAGGAGAAATTCACCTTAATTAGCAGCTAAGGATTGTTTAAACACTTGAGGATGCCTCATGGCTCTTTAATGCCCCTAAACCTTTCAATGAGCAATGATTCACATCTTTGGCGATCTTAAGTTAACAGTTGTTGATATATATCGCGCATTACAGTGTTTAACTGCACTTTTAAAGACCATTTGCAGCACCCCAGGGAGGTCTTTAAGTGTCTGAACGCTTCTAATTGAAGCTGAAGAGAAGCAAATGCACTTTATTGAAGAGAAAACTTGAGTTTTTGGGGCACAAAATCAGTTCAACCAGAATTAAGCCTCAGGACAGAAAAGTAAATGCAATTGTGGTAATATAGCCACCTAAGAGTAATAGGGACTTTCAAGTGTTCTTAGGAATGGTGGGGTACTACAGGCAGTTCATCCCCCATTTTGTGGAATTGGTGGCGCCCCTTACCAACCCCCTGACCAAAGAAACAAAGTTTGCTTAGAACCTAGAGCATTAGCAGGCTTTCACAGAGTTGAAGGTATAATTGGTAGATGCACCAATCTTGGCATACCTGGACTTCAATAAGACCTTATACTTGTACACTGACGCCAGGGACGTGGAACTTGATGCAATCATGGCCCAACTAGATGAGAATGGATTATATCATCCTATCAACTATTACTCCAACGTATTCATCTATGCAGAAAAGGATTACACAGGTATCGATTGTTAATGCCTTTCAGTAATCAAAGCATTCAAGCATTTTAAACCCTATCTTTATAAAGTACATTTTAAAGTAACACAGATCATGTGTCGCTCTGCTGGCTAAGAAACATGAAGGATTTAGATGGATTCCTTTCCCGCTAGTCTTTCCTCCTGCAAGAGTATGAATTCAAATCATAAATTGAGCAGGAGATAAACATATTAACATGGATGTTTTTCAAAACTAACTGTAATCCACCTGCAGGTACCAGAGAGCGATAACCTGTATGACCTAATTGAACTATTTGAAGAAACTTGGCAGGATGAGACAGAAAAGCTCAAGAGCTTCCTACAAAGAGTTCCATAGACCTGCAGTGTCAATGGAAATCTGAAAAAGAAAGTTCAAAACAAATGGTATCCCTACATCAGGACCAGTGATTGAATAGAGATAGTGATGGAGGCTCACAAGCATCGGGCCATGGACGATTCAGAAGACGTTGGCTTACCTCAAGGAGAGGTTTTAATGGGAATGCATTTCTGATGAAGTACACCAAGCATTGTAGTTATGTATACCCTGCACAAGTTTTCGCCCACTGGAAAAGAGATCTGATTTTACGCCTATTCCACCTGCTGCACCATTCAGCAATGTCTCTATTGACATGGTGGGACCATTTCCAACTGCATCCAGCAGCACCAAGTTCATCCTGGTGGTGATTGACCACTTCACTAAATGGGTCAAAGCGTCTGCAGTCAAAACATATAAAGAAAACTCCACTACCCATTTCTTGTACAATCAGGTGATTACAAGACATGGATGCCCTTAAACTCTCTTGTCAGACAATGGCAAAAACTTAATCTCAGATGTGGTGAAAAAATTGATGGATTTTGTAGTTTTGAATCAGCAGTTCACTACCTTCTACACACCATCAACCAATGGAAGTGTCAAAAGAGAAAACGGGACCCTAGGATGCATTGTAAAGAAGATGGCCTTAAACTACAAGTCAAAGTGGTATCAGTTGCTCCCATCAACGTCGTTATCTTACCATTTAAGCCACCACCATGTGATTGTAATGTCCCCCTTCAAGGCCCTGTATGGACGAGAGGCTGCGCTGCCTACCCTCCTGACACCAATTTTAGCATAAGATAGAAGAAATCAACCTGGAAGTTACCAACTGGAGTTGGCAGAAGAGTTGCCAGTACCATTTATAAGCTTCAAGCAACATTGAATCTAGAATCCCTCTTAGTCAAAGTGAAAGCCAGAGAAGTACCAAGTTACCCAAATTTAGTATTAACGACAAAGTTTTGTTCAACCACTTGAGAGAAACATGACCTGAGAAACTTTATGCCATTTGGACTGGGCCTGCAACCCTTTTAAACAAGAGAGGAGTGGAATACTCCATTTGTGATGACAAAACTAGCTTTGTTTTTAGCAGAATCAAGCCTGGCGCCTTTGAGCATTCTCCTAGGTCTTTTCTTGGAAGGGGGAATATTGTGGATGAGACTATGAGTGGTACTTTTCAGTCAGACTTTGACCAGGTGAATTAATGAAAGCAATAAAACAAAACTGGTAGCGTTACTGGTGACCATGTGTTAAATTTTGGTTCTCTTCAGATGGCTGGTTCTTCTTCTACAGTGGGATGGAGTTTTGTACGTCTATTGTATGATGACAATAGACTAGATGGTGACTATAATTCAAGATATAATTTCTTGGTAATAGTACTATAAATTTTTATTCCCCTGCCATTACTTGGACGATGGCACACTGCCCTGATCTTACTGATCCCAAGTAAATTCTCGACTAATACAAAGTAAAGTATTAAACACAAAAAGTTTATAAGTTAAACTATAAACTAGTGGCAATTATTGAATGTTTTTATTAGCATCAACTTGGAGATAATTTATAGGGTTTTATGTTCCCCACATCTTTCCCATGATGTCTCATTTTCAATGGCACTTGGCCAGAGGAACACGTAAAATGTTTATTTGAGGGTCTACAAATACTTCAACTCAGGGCATCTTGCTCAGCCTCAGGGTTAGTTTAAATAACGTCATCATTCTCAAGATGGTGTTGGACACATCTGCAAATAGCTGAACTGATTCTCTTTCACAAGCAATTGGAAGCACATACCAAGGCGATATATATCACTAATTAGTAATTAATTTGATCAAAAACTCAACCAACATTAAAAACTAATTTCAACATAGACCAACAAAGCCCACGTGCTTGAGTCATTAAGTCAAAACTTAATGTTAAGTTTGACCTAACCAACAAAGCCCTCAAGCCCATGTCATCATAGTCAAATATTATTAAGTGAGATTGCTAGGCCGCGGATCCTAAGCTTTGCATAAGCATAGAATATACCTGATCCATAATCACTGATATCTGATATGATCCATAATAAGTTAAGCATGTTAACATTATTATGTCCCTATTGAATATCTGACAATTAGGTCCAGTCAATTACTCAACACCATGTCATCATGGATGATGGTGAAAGAGGACCTTGTATAGGCACCAAGGGGCTAAATAATTTCTTATCCAGCAGTGATGTCATATGAAATAATTTTCGCCCTGACAATTTGGAAGACTTATTGGAAGAGGACAACGCTGCCACCCAAATATATATGAAATTTGTTCCCTTTTATATCTTTGGGGAGCTAAAAATTTTTGAATCCCACCAATGACGCCCCAATGAGTGAACCAAATTATGCTGATAAAATTATCATAAACACAAATGTTAATATTACCAAATTGAGCAGTCATTCAATTTCCCAAGTGACTAAAAGCCATGATTCAAGGTGCATTAAAGGAGCGCCACCACTTGAACTTGATGTTGAGACATATATTATCAGATTTGGCAATCAAACAATATAAAAAACAATTACAATGAGCCAAATCCTAGAGGTGGGACCTAGCACAAACGCCCTCTGAACATCCAGGTTCAGGGTAACTGCTGTGAGAAGGAGCTTGCGCATACAAGGATTAATACAAATGAGTGAAGAAGCTAAAGCACCAGTCAGATGCTGTCTGGCTAGAGAATCTTGAAAATTCTCCTTAAAAACCCTAAATTTCCCTATATTTTACATTATTACAATCATTTACAAATTGAATTTCCCCTTAAGTATATAAGACTTTGACTTTTTTCTCTGCTCAGCGTAACTTTCCAAGCAAATTAATTTCAGTAAATTAAAAGCAAACACTTAATTGCACACCAAAGTCTTGTTCCAATGTCATTAGATCCCCCACTGATTGTCCCAGCGTGGGGCAGCGGCGAAACTCCCCCCTCCAATTTTCCATATGACAGGAAAACGCGCTCAGACTGGCTCACCCAGCTATTCCGAACCCTTGGGACAATTTGTCCCTCCCAAGGATCTCGATGCCCATCTTTCCTGAACCCAAGAGGTGCCCCGCTGCCCCCTGGTGCTCCCTTGGAGCAACATGCATTTTGGCCTTAGGGTTGAATATGGGAAATTCTTTCCTATGACGACCAAGCCGTTATTAAAATAGCTCAGGTGGTAATGACACCAGCCTGTTTTATTGACTTCCGCCCCTATAAGGGGTACTTTGATCTTGGCTTCCCCTGTGAAGCTGATGCAGCCACTGCAGCAATGGTGCCATTAATTTTTAACAATATTCCCCTCCCAACAACTCAGACCTGGCTTCCAACAGACACCACCTTGATGGTCCAGTTTGCTGGTTTTCCCACCCACCTCCCCCCTGAAGTGCTCCACCAGGAGCTGATGGAAGATTTGGCAGCCTACGGCGCCAACCCCATCTTACAATTTGTGGTCCCAAATGGGGCCACACGCCTCGCTGGGCCTCAGGTGTATGCCACAATCAGCCCTGAATATACAAAAATTTCTTTGGCAATTCCCCCTTATGCCACCATCCCATCTGCCCCCAACCATCCATTCTGGGCCCACGTTGAGGGCGGACGGACGATTTGTCCATCCTGTTTTAAGTTAGACCACTTGAAATGCAAATGCCCATACTCAGAAACTTCCGCCAACGCTGAAATTTTGCCCAACGCCCACCAATCTGCCTCTCACCCTGTGCCAACTCTGACATGGGATACAATCCTACCTTCCCCTCCTCCAATGCCTGATGCTGCAGCTGCACCTACAGCCACCAATCAGCACCCACCTTGCCCCAATGCCATAAATAATTCATCCAACCAAACATTGGATTGGATCCCAGTTGAATCCCATGCATCTGCAAAAGAATTGAATAAACCTCAACTGTACGCTGATTCCCCAATCCAATTCAACCAAAATCCATGGGAATTATTGGATGAAATCAACAAATCAGGTAACATCATTGAAGAACTGATGCTGAAACTCAAGCGGCTCTGTAATGCAGAATGGGATGCAAAATTCCCACCTCAGAAATATGTCCCACAACTAATTCCAAACCGTTTTTACAGCAACCACCAGCTTGCAGTAGAAGCAGCCGCCACACCAGATTGCCATCCACTTCGTAAAGCTGCCACCAAATATGTGGCTGCACTTGCAGGAGGAATTCCACCTCCCGTCATCCTCATAAATCTTACTGCATAAAGTAAGATCAACATGAAAACTTTACACAAAAACGTCACTGAAGCCATCCAGAACGTGGTAATAGTAGCACGGAATCTGAAAGCAAAAATAACCTGAACCAACATTGCCACTTTCATTAAATTCCCAGATGCCTGCCTCAAAGCTGAAGACGCTTTGGGCAAATATATTGTTGGTATAATGATGGCTGGCAACTATTTGGAAGTTCTTGTCAATAAGGAATCGAACCCCATGCCGCCAATGCCCCCACACCCTTACTATCTGCCTTAACACGCACCCTACTCTGGAATGAGATGGATACAGCTGAAGACAAGCCCCTCGATCCCCCCTCCCCATCCACCATGGAGGGATAGCAGTATTCGCTGCCCACCTGGTTGGGTATTTTGTTAGGTATGATTCAATCAATCCGTCCATTTTTGGGCGTTTTGTTTGAATTGTTAATTTTTATTATGATTTTAGTTTTAGTTTGGTAATGTCCGTCCCCTGGTCATCTTACCTCAGTTAAATAAGTATATAAGACTTCATTTTATAATCAAAATAAAAAACTTTTTACAGAATCTTGAGCTTATCTTTCTTCTTTTAACTTGTGTTGTATCAAGTTAGTAATTGCTATATTCTGTCTTAGATTAACCAACCTTAATTAATTGCCAGTAGCCAGTCTAAAATTGATCTTTTTTTGAAGAAGACACTCTTTTGAGGATATCTTGTTGCTGATAATGCCAAGGAAGAGGTTGGAAAGGTTTTCATTAAGTCACAAAGGCTAGCGTATGTCAATAATGTCAAAAAGTGTCAAGACACTTGCCATGAGCTCAAACAAGTTAACAGATGATTGATGCACCAAGGGGTAGCATCTGAAGAGGGTTTTCTTAGTGAATAACTGTTGTGATGTTAGCAAAGGTTGTCTGGTGCCTAATCTGCACTGAGTAGATCCCCTGAGCAGTGAGTCAGACTCTAAAGTTAGGCAAGCTGAGGTCAGTGCACTGACTGTCAGTATTGGAGAAAACTGCTCCACCCATATTCTAATTAAGGCTGTCAAGATGGCATTTGTTATCTTCTGTATATTTCACTAATTATCTGACTTAGATACAATAATTTAACATGAACTCTGATAGTCAACTAATATAGTTGTGCATGGATTTACTGAATTGACATATGAATGGGCCTTGTTTTGATGGGCCTCATGGTTGGCAACTTCAGCATTTGGGTGTTGCTCCACTTCAACTCAACGATAATATCCATATTGGTTAAGCTTTTATTGTTGGATTACAGGGTAAATAATGTGTTCTTTGAGTGAGCGCCAAAATTTGAAATTGATTCTGTGGCATTATATTTTATATTCAATGGTTGGTTGAACAAAAGAAATAGATAATACTTATATTAATTGAAATCTTACAAAAAAGAATAAAATCTAAGTATTAAGATGACTTTTATAACAAAATTCTTTAGTAACTTAGTACTGACTTGGATTGAGGCTTATAGTGTTTTAGTCCAGGTTATTATGATAAGCTTAAAGATGCCATTGTAAAAAAATTCTACATCCTTCCAAAAATGACAGTCTATTAAATTTTATCTCTAAATCACATGGTTCCTATTGGTGAAAATATTTGATAAATTAGTTGCACTTAGGAATTTAAGTAAGTTGCATAATTGAGAAAAACGGGGAGAGTAGTGCCTTGCCTTAGGAATTAATAAATTAATATCAATTGACTATTACAAAAATGTGCTGACAAATTGGAAAGGATAATAAAACTATAAAAAATGAGTTTATATGGTTCAGGGACGTTTTAATTGGTGCTTCAGCGTAAAATAAAACCTCACAGGCTAATTATATACTTCTTAATAGTTAAAGGAAACTGAATGAGGACGGTGACCTTAAAGCTAAAATATTAACATTTTTACTGCTTAAAGTATTTATTAAACAGCTTAAAGTATGCTAGGTAAAAAATCCCCCCAACATTACAACTCCCATTATTATAAACTATACTGGAGAATTATGGGCAGTGCATAATTATTCTGAAAAATGGTAAAAACCATTTGCCTAATGTCAGGCTTTACCCTAGGTTAGGTGAAGCCTTGACTATGGGTTCCTGACTTGTTAATTATTGCCCTCAACTTTGGGTTTAATTTATCATTAACTTAATTGTTAAATGACTTTTTCTTAGGGCTAATACTAAAAACATTATTATTAAATGTCAATTAACGCTTTATCAGACCTAATCCTTGAAAATCATTATTATTACATATTGGCCAGTGTTTTATTGGGCTTAAGAACTGAAATTACAAATATTTATTATATATTATTAAGCTTAAGCAATTTTCCATAAACGTTGAGTCACAACCCAAAAGGTTTAGGATAAATCTTTTAATAGTGCTCCACTGGCTTATGAGATAAGATGAATTCCTAAACTAACTTAATATCATCTTGATTTAGGTACAAGGTTGTATTAACTGTTTTAACTCTCCTATTCACCCCATTTATAGTCTTATGCCACCTAATATACCTTACTATTTTTAGCTTCATAATGGAAGATAATTGTAACCACTTAACTGCATTACCATTATTGCTCTCAGTCTGTCATGGAAATGGCAGAATAAGTTTAGACCGGCCTGCCAGTCAGGATGTGTAAGCACCCAAAAAGCAAGCCATAATGCCAGAGGCATTGCCAACTGAACAACTTGGTATGGACTGGGCAGTGGAAAATGACGAAGTGTTGGTGCAGCAACATGGTGAGAATGATCCTGATGACAAACCACACTGAACCCACTCCTGACCCAGGGGGTCTTGCTGCAGGGGTGGAATCACTGAGATAGTCTCAATAAGATCCTCGGCATATGGTGCCTTCTCTACTAGGGTGGCAAGGAGACAGATTCTCTCTTGCAATTGGTTGACATATGGGCACAAGATTCCCATGTATTGCTGCTGGAAGTTAGTGATCATGGGGTTGTAAAGCTAAAAATATTGGACTCGCTGAACCCAATTGATGATGGAGGGGCCCATAGTGACCAAGAGTACTAGTAGAGCCCATCCAGTGTACAGACCGATGGGCCACCAGGGAAATGTCATCAGGGATACAGTTGGAAAAAAATAAAATTTTAGTTTTTTGGTGAATTTTTATTTGAAGGAAAAGTAAGAAAATTGACCAACAATATCTCAGTGCTATGCAACTGATTAAATAGTGGTTGATTGGGATAGTGATAAGATGGGATCAGGTCCCACAATTTTGACCTAACCAGCGATTGTTCTGGAATGGGTGGGTATATTCCTTGAGAACTGACATTACAAAATTTGGCAGTGGGCTGAGTCTCTGTCAGTTTGACTTCAAATGTCTGAACCGGGGCTTGGCTACATTTCTGACAGTTGGCATGATGGCATTTGGCCCAACGAGCAATGGGAATCCCCCAAGGCCACCCCACATAGGGACAGGTCCATTTGGTTGGGAACAGGTTTGGGACGCCTAACCCACCCACATTTGGTTGCTGAACTGTCCATTTGGTCAATGACAGCACATTGGCTGCAAAACCCAAATTTCCAACAGAGGGCTTTGAACCCTCATTGATGGCGCCCAATGTTAGTTCTATCAGATTATTGATTGAATTGGAGCCGTTGGGTGATCCAGCTAATATCACAGTCTTCATGCCTTTCCAGCCATTTGAGACTGGCCATCGGCCAGATTGCCACTAAAATTAGATCTGACTGATTTCAATTTGGCAATCTTGGCACAGATTTCATTAATTCCCCACAACAGTTCTGCCAAGGTGAGTGTGGGTACCGGGGGTGGGATCCAAAGTGGGAGAGCTGTTACCCATCGCTCGTCTACTATGTGAGCGAGATTGCCATTAGTAACGAGGGGTACTGCCATCCTCTTTGGTGTCTTTTTATTTGGGAATGGGAAGATAGCCCAATCAAGAGCCAAGGGACGTTCCCCAGGACTTACATTACCCTTTTCTTTTTCCAAAGGAAGGACCCCCCAACTGGGAAACTGCACCAGAGCCACATTCTTGTGTGCTTTGGGTAACTTGATAGCCATAATCGTCACAATTTTCTGGGGAGGGCGGGGAGCATCAGGGTGGGATATATGGAAAGCTTTGACCAGGTCCATGCAATTTTCACAATTGCGCGCCTTGACCCAACTATTTTTGTAGGCTGGATACCCTTTCCAGGCCATGAGATATTGGAATGAACGTTGCGACTTCTGAGATGCCAGGATGGCCTCTACCTCAACTTCTTCCCCATCATTGACAACAATCAGTTCTGGGTCTGAGGGAATTGCACCCTTGAAGGGTGACAGCTGGGAAACATGGAAAACAGGGTGCTGCTTTCAGTGCACAGGAAGCTTCGGTTGGAACGCCCCATTGCCCAATACCTCCTCCACTAAATGGGGACCTGAGCACTTACTGGCGAACTTATGGGAAGGGGTTTATATTTGCAAATGATGGGTATAAAGCATGACATAGGAACCCACCATAAATTCATGACCTGGAAGGCGCTTATGATCCATAAATTACTTGTAGTCATCAATGGCTTTGGTGAGGTGTTCCCACACTAAAGCTTGAGTCAATCAGATATGTTCAGCATGATCCGCGGCAGCTTGAACCTCAGGCTACAAACACAGACCGACCAAAAACAAAAGATTATAACCCAACGTTGCTTCATAAGAGGAAACCCCCGTGGATGTGTGGGTCCCATTATTGTAAGCAAATTGAGTGAGGGGCAAGTCACCGGCCCAAGTATCCTGCGCTGCTGCAGCATAGCAACGCAGGTACTGTTTGAGGACTTGATTAACCCTCTCAGTCTGTCCTTCATACTGGGGGTGATATGCCGTGGATTGACAGGGGGTTATTTTCAGGATCAATAGTAGTTCACTCCAAAACTGCGCGGTAAACTGTGTACCCCAGTCACTAATGATCTCCTGGGGAAGGCTGAACATTGAAAACACATGGCGTACAAAAAGACAGGCAGTTTCTTCCAATGTAATCGTGGAAGTACAAGGGATAAAAAGGGAAAATTTTGTGAAACAATCCACCACAACCATAACTGCTGTGAACCCATTAGAACAGGGGAGGTCAACAATAAAGTCTATGGACACCAAAGTCCATGGACCTTCCGCCTGCTGTTAGTGGTGCAGGAGGCCATTTTTTCTGGAGTGATCTGACTTAGCCCTAGTGCAAGTAACATAATCAGCGATCTAAGCTGAAACCTCTTTGGTCAGTTCCGCCCAATTAAAGGTTCACTTGATTAGATTGATGCATTTCTTGTTACTGGGATGTCTAACCGTGAGAGGATCATGATGTGCGCAGAATACCTCTGATCAGAAGGAGGGGGAACCCAAACGTGAGAATGGAAGTAGATGAGTCCCTCTTCTAAGGAGTATAGGGAGTGTTTGTGACTCGAGTGAACCAACTGCTCAACCAACTCCACGCCCTCAGGGCAGGCCATTTGACCAGCTAACACCTGAGCCAATAATGGGGCATCAGGAGCCAACGTGATGGAGGAAACAATGGGGAGAACAATTGACAGAATCTGAGTGGCAGGAATCATGGTAATGAGATCCACTTCCTCAGGTTCTGAGGGACAGTGAGTGGGACTATGGCTTAGGAAATTGGGAAGTACGTTGAGCGCACCTTATATGAATTCAGATTTAAAATTAAAACTTCACAGGTCCTGATAGGTTTGGGCCTGCCAGTGCGCCAATTTTTGGGGTTTGCGGAAATACAAAAGGGCCTGGTGATCCGTGTAAACTGTTAGCTCATGGCAGGCACCCTGCAATAGATACCGCCAATGAGTTAATGCCCATGCAACAGCAGCCAGTTCCTTGTCATAAATGGCCCAAGACTGCTCTGCGGCTGTGAACTTTCAGGGAGAAAAAAGTGACTGGATGTTCTAGACCATCATGCTCCTGAAGCAACACCACACCCACTGCTACCAATGAGGCATTGCATGTGACAATACACAGTTTGGTAGGATTGGCATTTTTAAGATGGGAGGAGACACAAACACCTCCTTGATCGATTTGAACGCCTGCTGGCATTCAGGTATCTAACAAAATGGTACATTCTTCCCAGTAAGGGGGTGGAGCGGTGCAGCCAACTGGAAAAGTGCTGGGGAAAGTTCTTTAAGAAAGATGATAGTACCCAAGAAACTCCAAAGTTGTTTCTGCGTAGTTGGAGTTGGCCATTCTCAGATCACATCTAACTTGTTGGGAGGGATAGTGACACCTTCTTTAAGAACCAGGTTTCCGATGAAAGTAACCTACTCCTTATAAAACTCGCAGTTGGAAGCTTTGAGGAACAGCCCTGCTTTATGCAAGGCAACCACCACTGCTTCTAGGTCAATAGCATGTTGCTCAGGATTTGGGTAGTGAACCAGAATATCATCAATGTATGCAATTGCGCAAGAAAACTGGAGATCCCCCAGTACATTGTCAATCATCCATTAAAATGTAGCGGGAGCATTTTTCATCCCAAAGGGCATTACGCAAAATTTGAAAAATGCCTCGCTTTGTTTGGATTGTGGTTAACCATTCCTGCCCTTCCATTACCTGAATTTGGTTGAAAGCATTCACCAGATCCAGTTTTGAGAACACACAGGATTTGGCAATCGCCTGGATGATTGTCTGCTCCAGGGGCAATGGGTAGGGATCAGTAACTGATATTTTGTTCAAATGACCATAATCCACACAAGGACGGAGAGAACCATCCAATTTTTTAGCAAAAATGATGGGGGAGGCGACAGGTGAAGTCTCCTTGAACATCCAACCTTTTCTCAACATATCATCCAACCAGGTATTAAGTGCAACTTCTTCCTCCGCTGTATGGGGATACAACGGACAGTTGATTTTCACAAACTCCACGGTTGTTCAAAACCCACAATTGTACCTAGAGTGTTTAGGCAGGTGCTCCGCCTTTTCCATGTTGAAGATTCTCCAATATCGCATTAAGCTTTTGGGAAAATTGGCCAGAACGCCCGCAGAAGTAACCATGGTAGTAATAAAGCTGGTTCCTTGTATCTTCTTGAGGGTGTTGATCAAAGGGAATTCTCCCTCTGAATCATCATTGGTGAATGACAACATATTAGACTCTAAATGAATTTTCACATGTTGTTGGCGCCACCACCCCACACCTAAGATCACTGGAAACACCAAGTTTGGCATAGCCAAAGAACGATCACAGAAGTTAAACTAAAGGGATTGAAAAGGGTACCAGTCGGCGAACAACATACAAGGATTGATAAGCAGATGAGGCCACCATTACTGAGGAACCCACATCCATTTCCAGCTTTAGTTGTTGTGCCAACTCAACACTCATGAAGTTCCCCGCTGCTCCAGTATCCACCAGAGCTTTGAAGGAGACATGATGCGGACTGATACTGATCTTTATAGGTACAAGGAAATAAGCAAAATTCTGTTTATTGGAAGATTTGATTAACTAATTGGCGACTGAAGAAATAATGGTTATATTGGGGGTAGGGTCAGGGTCCTTTTCTGGAGCAAAAATTGGAAGTACGAGGGTGGGAAAAACGATTTCCTCCATCTGGGCTTGAACAGAGTCATTAATAGTTGACTCTGCAAACACCAACTCGGACTCAGGAGTTATATCAGGGTTGGTACCCAAGTCTACCGCTAATTTGGAGACAGGCATGTCATCTGCATCTTTGATGGGTAATCCTATCATAAAATTCCCCTTTTGATAATGGGAAACATGGCGGGGTAAAGCATTGATAGTAGTTGCGGTGGCACATATTTGATCTACTGATCCCTGGTTGATAGACCAGGCCACATGATGAGCGGAACCTGAATCCAAGCCCAATCTAAAGACTGCCTGAAGCATATTGATAGATAGACCTGACGCGGGGGCTAGTTCACAAAAAGGTAGAAATCAAAGAAACCAAACTAGAGGCTTCAGCCATGGCATAGATCAGTCTGAATAAGTGGTCTGATTGGGACTCAGGGGGTTTCAGGGCGGCTGACACTACAGCCATCAGTGGGGTGGAGTCTCCTGCTTGTGAGGAAGAACGTAAAAGACCTCTCACCCAACAGCGGGTATCCCCATCCACAGCGTCTAACAACGTGAGCCCTTGTTGGGCATGTGATAACGCAGAAGCATTGTTGAGTGCAATCGCTGTATGCATTTGCACTTTGGCAAGTGCATCAAGAAACTGATTGGCGATCTCCTGGGAGAGGACATTCAATCTTCCCTCTGGGCTGGAGGAAGTAGGAGGAGACGCAATCCGCACAGCTTGGGCTTAAAGAAGGTTTCCCAAGGTAGAGCGGATACTTCTCCCAAAGTCAGTAAGTGACCAAATGAATAACAAACAGCAAAGAACGATTGCACATTCATTTGGTAGAGAGTAACCACTGCGGCGCCCAGTTCAAAAACCAGGGTGGAAGTGGCTGGAAATAAGGGTTGGTCAATTATGTCATGGAAATGGCAGAATAAGTTTAGACCGGCCTGCCAGTCAGGATGTGTAAGCACCCAAAAAGCAAGCCAGAATGCCAGAGGCATTGCCAACTGAACAACTTGGTATGGACTGGGCAGTGGAAAATGACGAAGTGTTGGTGCAGCAACATGGTGAGAATGATCCTGATGACAAACCACACTGAACCCACTCCTGACCCAGGGGGTCTTGCTGCAGGGGGTGGAATCACTGAGATAGTCTCAATAAGATTCTTGGCATATGGTGCCTTCTCTACCAGGGTGGCAAGGAGACAGATTCTCTCTTGCAATTGGTTGACATACGGGCACAAGATTCCCATGTATTGCTGCTGGAAGTTAGTGATCATGGGGTTGTAAAGCTAAAAATATTGGACTCGCTGAACCCAATTGATGATGGAGGGGCCCATAGTGACCAAGAGTACTGGTAGAGCCCATCCAGTGTACAGACCGATGGGCCACCAGGGAAATGTCATCAGGGATGCAGTTGAAAGAAAAATAAAATTTTAGTTTTTTGGTAAATTTTTATTTTTAGGAAAAGTAAGAAAATTGTCCAACAATTTTCTCAGTGCTATGCAACTGATTAAATAATGGTCTTTTGGGAAAGTGACAAGATGGATTTGGGTCCCACAATTTTGATCTAACCAGTGAATTGTTCTGGAATGAGCGGGTTTATTCCTTGAGAATTGACATTACAAAATTTGGCAGTGGGCTGAGTCTCTGTCAGTTTGACCTCAAACGTCTGAACTGGGGCTTGGCTACATTTCTGATGGTTGGCACGATGGCATTTGGCCCAACGAGCAATGGGAATCCCCCAAGGCTACCCCACATAGGGACAGGTCCATTTGGTTGGGAACAGGTTTGGGACGCCTAACCCACCCACATTTGGTCGCTGAACTGTCCGTTCAGTCAATGACAGCACATTGGCTGCAACACCCAAATTGCCAACAGAGGGCTTCAAACCCTTGTCAATGGCGCCCAATGTTAGTTCTATCAGCTTATTGATTGAATTGGAGCCGTTGGGTGATCTGGCCAATACCTCAGTCTTCATGCCTTTCCAGCCATTTGAGATTCAGCTATCAGCTAGATTGCCCTCAAATTAGATCTGACTGATTTTAATTTGGCAATCTTGGCGCAGATTTCACTAATTCCCTGCAACAGTTCTGCTGAGGTGAGTGTGGGTACCAGGGGTTGGATCCAAAGTGGGAGAGCTGTTACCCATCACTCATCTACTAAAGAGTGAGATCGCCCTGAGTAATGAGGGGTACTGCCATCCTCTTCAGTGTCTTTTTATTTGGAAATGGAAGATGGCCCAATCAAGAGCCAAGGGATGTTCCTCAGGACTTACACAGTCAAGCCTTCAATAATAAATCCTGGATCTACTCCAACTCTGAAGCTGGACTATGCTATCACCTCATGCATTCCTAAATCTCCTTCCATCCTCACAAGTGGAATTTGCCTATCACTCATCATATTCCAGATTTTCTTCTGGTATTTTGATGGTACATCTTTTTACTTAATAAAGATATTACAAAACTTAATCTATAATTTTATATTATACAATTTACATTCCTTTGCATAGTCCAGATAATAGCAATTAGCGGACATGACCCAGGATAGTTGCCATATAAGCAGACCCCTAATCAAGCAAAGGTTCCTAGCCATTGCATCTCAGAAGCTGTTCTGCCACCAAGTGCCATCCCAAAGGAAGGTAGAATCTCTAAATTAATTATATTCCAAAACAAGTTGTACAGCTCAAAAATCTCTGAATATCCATATAATTGGATCATTTTTTACTTACTGAAAAGCTGAAACCTATAATTGTGGGAAATATATAAAGCCTTCAGCAATTGTTTTTCTGCTAGCTTGAAGGCAAGGAAAGAATATAATAATATGAATGAAATTTGAGTTTAAAAATGCTGAAAAGCCTTGTAAATTGATATTAAGTGATTTGGGGGATATTGTCATCAGGGTGAAAAGAATTTGAATCTCAGTGGGTATCCTTGTCATGACTTAGAGCAATATGATAGTAAATTAATCTTATTGGTTATTAGCTACACATAAAACGTGGGCCTGGGGCAAGTTAATCTACTGTAACTTACTTTGGCAGATTAAAGTTGGAATCAAGGCAATCTGCCATAACTTAATTTGTCAGATTGACATCAGTGTCAAGGTGTAAAAAATCAAATCCTATCATGTAAAAGTAAATTGTTAAGTAATATAATAGAATGATATAAAATTGAATGGTTGGTCAGGCCAAATTGCAACATTTTGACTTACTTGACCAAACATTTAAGCACCAAAGGGGTGGGGTTCAGATAATAGCTTAGACAATGTGGCCATTAGCACAGGCAACACATAAATATAAGCAATTATTTGATACTTTTTGATATGCACTAGGTAAGAGTAGGTGTTTTTGAAACGCCTTAATTTCTCCTTGTTAAGTATAAATAGCACCAGGGAGGGAAAATGATATGTTTATGTTGAATAATTGGTAAAAGGATTTCACCATGAAAATTATCAGGAATTTTTAGGGAAATATTTTCCAATTAGGGCTTGGCAACCCAGTTCAATAGTACAATTTTGTCTAGCGTGAAGGTGAATCCCGTTGGACTTTAAAATAAGCTAAGGTAGATTTAAAGTATGTTTTCAGATTTTACATGATAAATGTGAATGAATCCCTCATTAGACTCAACTTTTACCATTAAGGGAGGTTGAGATGTGGTATCAAGCGGAGAGGGGGATTAAACTTCATTCAGCTTTCAGAAGCCATCAGGGCACAGTATACACATTGTTACTTAATGTGCAGTAAAAGCCCACAAAAAATCAGTTGAGTTAACTCAATTTTATGGGCTGCCTGTCATAACCTTATCCACTGTTTTCAAAACAACATCAGTTGTGTCAGCAGAACGCTCAGTAACTGTGTCTACCATGACTCATTCATTATCTAAGAATTTCTTAGTTTAGTATACTGAAACAAGTTGTCATCCTAAGTCCAAAGTATCAGTCTCAAAGTTGGCTTTAAGTCCACATTTTCTCATTAAGAGGTACCTATAAGTAGCTTAAAATTTTCATGAGATAAAATGATGGCTGAAAAGAACAATAATTTGGTGCTAACCCCCAGTGGCAAGGAGCTATATGCTCTTAGTGAGGTAATGGTGGTAGGTTCCACAATGCCATATTTTTGCAACGGGTAATAGTGGGTACAGTCTTAAGATTCTTCAATAGTGTAGAGGAAATTATGTTGATGGGTGCCCAGCTGTCCACAATTGCTGAACTTGTATGTTATACATGCTGATATTAATTTAAGTACACTCAGAGTGATTCTCTGAGCTGGTGAGCATGTGAATGTCAAAAGTATCAAGTTAGTCCAAATAAGCAAACAAATTACTGTTTTATTGAGGCCTCAGAGGCATAAAAAACTCATTTGCTATAATCTTTTTGGATAGTACGCCTATGCTGCAGCGTTCTGTTTAACTAATACTATCATTTAGGATTTTAAAACATTCAGCAAAAGTAGAATATCCCATTTTCTACTCTTCCAGAGCTTTTTGCAGCTTTTTATCTGTATTCAAGGTCATATGATGAATCTCAAGTTCATACTTAGAAGGTTTGGTATGAGGGGTGCTAAAAGTAAGGGTGCAGTGACAGAGGTAATTTAACATCTCATCGATGTTAATATCAGAGTTCAGCTTGGGTAACATGGCCTGATACAATTCCTTATGAAGCTCACAGGCATGGCAGAAAGTGATTTAAGCATCATAATGGCTCAGAACCTTGTCCCCATACAATGCTTAAGCTTCATAATAAAAATGACCAGAAAATGACAAAACCTCTTTGCTGGGTTGGAAGTTAATAGCCAGAAAAGTGGTTTTACATCCTATCATCAGTTCTGCCCCACCAAACTTATAAATAATAACATTTATAGCGTTAAGATAAGACATACCAGCTTCAGTTAATTTTAGCAATAATTGCTCCTGACTATCAGGGTCCAATAAATTCATCAGCATGGCCAGTTTGGTCTAGTTATTGGTGTTTCCAACATAATTTCATATAAGCATATGAAGGTATGGATATTTCTATGCCTATTGAATTTGGGCAGGTTGACCAGATTAACTTGGGATGTATTACTAGAGTCTTAATATGAGCATCTTGAGACCAGAACTAACAGAAGCAGCAGCCACCGCAGCGGGGTTAATAGTAGCAGCTAATAGGGTTATGGTAAAAATACATTAGGTAAGTTGGACACAACTATCTCTATAGAATCATTTGAATTAGAATCTGAGAAATCAGCCTGGGTATGTTCTTGTCTAAACTTACAAGTAGCATGTTCAAGTTTTGGTAGATTTGCTTTACTACAGTAGCAAATGTTGTCTTTCCACTTTAAATTTTTGTTCATAATTTTTTGTTTCTGGATAGACTTAACCAACTAAAAATTTAAAATCTGAAAAATTTTCCCTTATAAATGAACCAAGATTTGTAAAGTATTTAGCTTCTGCTAGAGATTGGCATTAGTAACTGCCTCATCTATTGATAAAGCAAGGCTTCACATAGCAAAGAGTCTTAGAAGTCTCTTTATTATAATAAAACGCATTATAAAGTATGCTCATGAGACTATAACTCAACGGGACCTCTCCATAATCAGGTTCATCATACAAACCACATGGTGGTTTGCTCTGGCATTTGTCATTCAAATATAACAATTTTGATTTAGTATAAAAAACAGGATACTAAAAGTGCTTTTTAGTGAGCACTAAAATACTTAATCAGTGCTCCAGCATCAAAAACAACTACATAGTTTAAAAGATACTTTTTTATAATTTAAAGGAAACTGTATGAGAACAGTGACCTTAAAAAAAGTATAACAATTCTATTGCTCAAGGTTTTTTACTTAGCAGCTTAAACAAGCTAGGTAAAAGAAAAAATACCCTCAACATTACAACTCCTATCATTATAAATTATATAGAGAATATTGGGCAATGCATAACTATTCTGAAAAAGGGTAAAAATATTGGCTTAAATTTTTAAAATAGTAAATCCTTCAGTAATTGTTTTTATGCCAGCTTATGGCAAGGGAGAAAATATAATAATAAACTGTTTTTACAATGCTGTAAAGCATCAAAAATTGATAATAAGTGATTTAGTGGATATTGTCAGTGGGGTGGGAAGAATTTGAACCTTGGTAGGTATTCTTGTATGACAGAAAAATGATAGTGATTTAATCCTATTGCTTATTAGCTACATATAAATATGTGGGCATGGGGAAAGGTAAATTGCTCTTACTTAATTTGGCAGATTAAAGTTGGCATCAAGGCAATCTGCCATAACTTAATTTGATAGATGAACATCAGCGTCAAGGCCTGAAGAATCAAAATGTTTCATCTAAAAGTAAAATATAAGTAAAATAATTAAATGATATAAAATTGAATGGTTGGTCAGACCAAATTACAACAAGGGGCAAGGCAGTTGATAATTTAATAAGTGGTACAATCTTTCATAGCTTTAGGAGCAAGGATAATTGATATTAATTAACCTTTTGAAGTTTGCACTGGAAAGGGTTAGGAAAATTGATTGTACCTAGTCTATACCATAAATTGTGGGTCCAGGGGTAAGATGTCAATAGTATTTAATCCTAAAAGGTTATGCTGACATGGTAGTAAGTTATTTAATTGAAAGCCATTTCTAGGGAAGGGTGCACCAGTGGTAAAGTATGGACTCAAAAGTACTGCCTCCCAAGTTTGATCCTGGCAGATAAGCTTTAGATAGGGAACAATTTATGACTGTGTTATCATTGCATTAAATTATCCAAACCATGGTAGCTAATATCAATGCAGTACATGGGGTTCCTGGCATATCACAATGCTGCATGTGGAAGTCCACCATGATGTATCCTCCTTTTCCATTAATTTCAATGTTACTATTTCCCCATTAACTAATGGGGTATCATCCTCAAGTTGGCTCAGCTTGAAAATTAAGAAATCTCCATTTAACAGTTAGTCAATTAAAGATAATTATATAAAATAATTAAAGTTTTATTTTATGGTAAAAAAAAAACTCAAATGCATGATATATGCCTTATGGCTGAAAGTTAGAAACTTTCTTAACATTTTATTGTTATGATAGGATACTATCATTGTGTTTTGTTATTTAAATTTTAAAAAAATAATACCTGAGATGGTTAGATTACTTTAGTAATGATTGGATTAGCCTAACTAAAACTGATATGGCAGCAGGCAAGTAGCTGATAGATTCAAAGTTACATAATTTATATAAAATTAGATAGCATTTTAGTTGTGGTGGTTTAGGAAATCATCTTATAAATAAATCATTATAAGTGTGTGTTTATTTCAACACCTACTCTTAAACTATTTACTAATCTCAGATAAACTTGATACAATTATTCTATAAAATATTTTAAAATTGTTCACTTAGCTTGATTAATCTAATGTTTCAGTTATAAGGTTAGCAGTTTTTACTTATAGTTTTATTATTTAGTTGATTTTATTAGTCAATTATATGGTAAACTTTCAGATATCTATCTATATTACCTCATCTTATTTATTTGGTTGATTTAATTGGTCAATCTATAGTAAATTTACTGATCACCATCTACAATAATTCATTAAGTTTGGTTGATTTAATTGGCTAAATTACTAAATTTACTAATCGCCATCTACAATAATTTATTTTAGATCTAGTTGATATTATTGGGCAAAATATGCAAAAAAATCCACACCCATTATAATTTAAGCTCGTCACACTATGATCTCATACTTGAACATACCCCCCAGCCATAGGACATATATCATGTCAAAATGGATAGTTCATATGGCTTGGTCAAAATAAATTTCAGCAAATGATATACTGATTTCTTCAATTGTGGCAGTATAGAATATTGTAAGGGTGTTCTTAGACTTACATTGAGAGTCACTGGGCTTGCACCATGAGAGTATTTATTTTAGATTTAAAATATGAAGTGGTAAATTTTTGAATATCTATAATAACTTTGACTTAAGTTACTTCTTTGTGACTGAAAGGCTTAATATTTGAAATTTCTGATGTTGTTGTTCATCAATTGTGTATTGTTGACAGATGTCAATAGTGTGATCAGTGCAGAATATTTTTATCACCGGAAGTATCGATATAGGGTTTTTACAGTGTATCAACAAAATATTCAAGTAGTTACTGGCCTAACTTATTTTTGGTAAGTTCCTGCCTGGTGTCACAGTCCCAGAAAGCTCATAAATTGATCTAAAAATGTGCACATGTTGGAGTTATCCTTAAGTTGAATGTAGCATAAGTTTCTTACAATAGTATAGTAGAAATATAAAATTTACCATGCGCACATTCCTGCCGCTCATCCCAGGGTATCAAAAGGGCTGGTGGTGCTATGCCATTGTCAGGCTATTCTAGCCAGTAATGGGTACTTCACAGAGCCTTTGTTTGCCACTGATTCTATAGTTATCCCCTCAGGCATTATATACGTATAAATATTTGTCAACTGGTCCATGGTCAAAATTCTCTAATGATTGATGCATACACAACCTCATAAAAGTTAAGGATTTGGTTTAGCGGTACTATAGATAGAGACTTTAGTTTATTCTCAACAGGATCATTTCGTTGGGAAGTTTACAGATTTACCAACATTTTGCAAAGCACAATTTGGGGCACTTGCCATATCTCTGATCTTTTAGCCTTGAATGGGAGTGGTCGTTGGTTGATAATTTGAGGAAATGTTTGAGTTTTCCCCTAGGGTTGGAGTACCGAAAAAATTAATATAAATTAAACTTAAATGAATTTTAGGGCCATAAAACTCTTATCTTTATTGAAATGAGAAGCAGAGTTCTATACCTGCTTCTTGTAAATATTATGCAGTCAAGATATTTTAGACCGGCAAAGAAAATTCATATAAAAATGAATATCAGGAGAAGTATCTGATAGGCGCACTTCCTAAAATCCCTGTGCCATCTAATCTTTGACAGCAGCTAATAGGCTGACAAACTAGCTTTTAAACTAGAAAATTTTATAGCAGCGGTAAGCATATAGTCACAAGCAGCGAGGATTAAAAATAAGTATGCTATAACAAAATCAATATAAATGACAAATATGAACACAAATTAGTATTTAACAAAAGTTCACGGACAGAAATTGCCCTCAAACTTTAATATACCTGCCATTCAGATTAAAATCACTTAAATCTAATTGATTCTGCAACAAATTATCAATTGCTTTAATACTTCCGCTATCCAAATATTTTAGTGCAATATTCTCATTAATCAGAACATGAAATAAACTCTATTAGACTGTTTATAATTCGTAGTTAACTTTGCAAATAAATTTTTAGACAAAAATGTGTATTTTCTAATAGGTGTCATTAAAAAAATCAAACACCAGAATCAAAATTAACATGAAATTATCTTTGATAAAACTCAAGAAGCAAAATGTAAGCCGGTAGAAAACTGAAGGCCTAGTTCTTTTGTAAACTCAGCAATTCCTAACTGAAGTTTAGATAAATTACTAGAGTCGTTTTGAGATCTGAAAGTGGGGGCAGCCCGGAAAGATCTGGTTAGCAGCCGTTGAAATATGGTGAGTCGCTGAGTCGCTCTTGGGTTTTTCGGTGGGCCTCTACTTCTAAAAAATACTTCTTGCAAAGCTCATCATATAGTCTTAAAATTAAATCAGTATAAAATTAAAATAATACTTGGATTTATATGCGCACTTATCCCGCATTTTTTCAACACTTTGAAGAATAGTCCTATGACGAGAGTTATAGATAAAAAAGGAAGAGGAATCAAGTTGAGAAGAAGAAAATGAACTCTGGTTGAGATGCAACAAGACTGACTTGTTCGAGACAGGCCAAAGTGTGCATTAGCTCTTCATGCTTAGTTCTGAGACTTGAATCCTTTTTTAAAAGCAATGCTTGGTATTCCAAGGCTAGATTCTTTTCTTTTGAAAGCTTCTCTTCAAGTTCTTTATTAGCTCTCTCTAGTGAATCTACTGAAGTTTTCAATGTATTGTTCAATTTATCCGAGTTTTTAAGAGCAAATTTAGTTTTTTCGTATTTTGTTTTAAGAAGCGTAAATTCAGCCTTTGAAGGAGCACCTGATTCAAAGTCACCGATTCCAGAATCCCAGTCATGGTAAATTTTAATAACCGAATTGTGTGGGATTTGTGAACTACAATATGGACATGTACCACCGCTATTGCTACTAAACCATGCGCTTAGGCTATTACGAGTGAGTAAATAAATCAACATGAATTACCAGGTATAGTGAAAGAGATGGCCGCCTATAGTTAAATTCAATAGCTGCTTATTAAACGACCTTACAGCTAGTTGCCACCACTCCCGACGTATAGTATGAAGCAAAAAAACGCATATGCGAAACGAGATCAGTGTATCTGGGCTCAACAGAGAACTTATCAAAACATATCCCGCAGACAGCCATTGGCTCAATCCACTTAAGAATAGCTAGAAACAATGGTAACTAAAGATTGAGAAGCAGACTACACGTTAAATTTATAGGCTATTTTAAAAACGAGTATTAATTTTATCAGACGAAAAAGAATCGCAGATGGTTCAGGTTGCTCTCAGGTATCAAGTCAGTAGCAGTGGTCAGCTGATGCAAGGTTTGATATACAAGCTTACTGACTCGAAGACAAATGACATCTACTTAAAACACATTCACTGACGTACTGACTGACTGAAATCTGAAACCTTTGAATCTGATAGGTTCAATCTATTTGGTTGAATGGGTGAGAATTGGCGAATCTTATTGAATGTGAAATTATTGA
Organism: Massospora cicadina; assembly: GCA_022478985.1. Lineage (NCBI taxonomy): Eukaryota > Fungi > Entomophthoromycota > Entomophthoromycetes > Entomophthorales > Entomophthoraceae > Massospora > Massospora cicadina. The sequence continues at coordinate 26,700 of JAKSZP010009643.1, read as the reverse complement.
GCCTGATAAGTTTAATCTATTTGGATAAGTTGGTGATAATTGGCGAATATTATCTAATAATTCACCAATTTGCTCACCTGAAACTAAAAAATCAGTATTAGAGTTAAGTAGATTAAGTAATTAAGATAATCAGCTCACCAGCCACGAGGGAAAAAGTGAAGCTGTTAATCCGAGTGGCTCGATATTAGTGCTGGCACAGCCTATAAGCTACAATATGAGCTTATCATCTGATAAACTAAATACTGTAGCGAAGCACGGGTATCTGGATGTTAGGTTTATATATTTTAAAAACCTGCCTAATTTGGTTCAACTAATTAATAAAATACTTTTAGCAAGTTAAATAGATGTTGATTTAGTAGTTTGGAAGATGTCACGTACACAATGATTTTAAATATAGAGAGATGTTTCGGGTAGCAGTTTGGAGTTATTTGATTTATTCGATAAGTTTTTTTGTTTGGCCGAGTGGTTGATGGCTTTTGTTCGAATCGATAGGGCACAGTTTAGTTTTGCGGAGGATTAGTTATTGGTTGTTTTGATAAGTTCAGTTAGGTTTACCTGAGTGGTTGGTGGTTTTTGTTTGATTTGATTGAGCAATTAGATTTGGCTGAGTGGTTTTGTTTATCTATAGTATAAAATCTAAATTAATAAATTGAATATCTGAAATTTTAGACACCTTAGCGAAGCACGGGTAAATCAGCTAGTACTTACTAAATTAATGGGCAGATACTTGCCCAATAGTTACAAAAGTAAAATGGGACCTAAGTTGGAGCATCCTCTAATTTTTGAAGATGATCATCCAGATTGGTCCAGTATTTTCAGTTATGCGCAAACATACATAGAAAAAAACATACATACAGGTCGAATTAATACCCTTCTCCTTTTTTAAAGTCGGGTAAAAACTAAAAACTTGAACTGTTATATGTATCTTTTTTACTTCGCTTTCAACATTTTGCATTTCGATTTCAACTTTTTACAAATCAATTCCAACATTTTATACTTCAATTTCAACATTCTACACTTCAACTTAATATTTTATCTTTAAAATCCAATATTTTATAATTCATTTTCAATATCTTTAGGTTTAGTGATTGCATCATATCTAGTTTTAACTGCAGACTCATTGATTTCCTCACATCAGTGTTTTCTTTTGATAGATTATAATGTGATATAAGGGATATACAAGTATTTTTAAAGATAAAAAAGAGTGCGAATTAATATGCTTGCACTATTTCAGCAGGAATAATAAAAATATTACTAAAATTGTGTTGAGATTAAAATATAATTTAAATTATGTATAAAATATTGAAATTGATTTGTAAAATATTGAAATTGAAATGCAAAATGTTGAAATCAAAATGCATAATGTTGAAATTGATTTGCAAAATGTTGAAATCAAATTGCAAAATGTTTGAATTGAAATACAAAATGCTGAAATCAAAATATAAAATGTTGAAATCAAAATACAAAATATTGAAATCAGAAGTAAAAAAGGTACATATTTGAATTTCATTAACTAACTGAATAAGGAGGATTAAGTTTTATAATCTGGTACATGCCTTCAAAATACAAGATACTATATTCCTTTATCTAAATAGGCTGTACAAAATTTATATAAGTTTTTACTTTGCAAGTTTTCATAAAATATATATGTCTTAATATACATCAACAAAGTTTTATTTTATGATAGATATCAGATAATATTTTAGAAATTCATATATGAATAATCAACTGAACATTGCACTGTTTTTTGCTTATACCAATTAACTACAATTTTATTATTAAATAATAGCATCTGCACAAAAAGCATTATGTTGAGTTAAAAAGGTTCAAACATTAGATATTTAGTTATTTAGCTATAAGTTTTATTCTATATAAGAAAAGCTATAAGAATGATACTTAAATTTTTATACAAGCTAGCTGACCTCATGACATATATGCTTCACCAAAAAGATTAAATAGAAAAGAAGGGACCTCAACCTACTCAAGTGCCAGAAAATATTAAAGTAGGTGTTTTCATAAACCAGTAAGTATTGGGTGATGTTTAGACAGTAAAGTATTTCCAGGCATACCAAAGAGCATGCTTGGAGTTTTTAAGACAAATTGTAGAAGAAGAGATGGTATCCAACTTCATACAAACGCTACAATCAATGCATTATGCATTGCCAAATAAAAAAATCTTGAATTATAAAAGGTTAGATAAAATTTTCTTCTAACTGTATAAGGTGTTGCATTACTGAAGGATTTTAGGAATATGGTGTGTAATGCACAGAGGGATAATGTCATGGTTAGAAAACAACATCATAATTGAGACTAATATAAAAGATAAAGCAGCATATCAGAAGGCCAAGAAGGTGAAGTTGGAAGGCCTTCCAGACCTCAAGCATACCATAGATCAACGCTGGGTCAAGGCAAAGTATGCCCAGGTTGGTCCCACGGATGCAAGAGAAGTTCAGACCTGTATAACAGCAGGTGCATTAAAATAAACTAGCTTTGCAGTGAACAAAAATGGTTTGCTTTAGTTTTAGGTGAATGGGGACTTGAACCCCATTCAGTTTTTGCAATTTCCAGCTCAGGTCAGTCACTCCTATAGTTAGTTACCCAAGTTTAGTTGATTACCCAGTATAGTTTATTGCTCAATGGAAGCGTGTGCCTAAAAGTACACCTCAGCTTAGACCCACTTCCCTCAATTGATTGTTTTTCCAAAATCTCTTAAATACCTTAAGTTGAGATCAATCTCTCCCATTGGTCAACTTCTCTATCAATAAACCCTTTGCTAAGTACAACATTTCCATATTTTATATTATCTTGGACATTTCTGTGTGAACCTCTTCATGGAGGTTTTGCGCTACATTAACCTTGTAATTTTATCTACAATTAACTATCCACACATGCAACATTGGGCCACCCAGGTTCCCTTCAACCTAGGATGCCTATAACTTACTACTCCTTGCACCATGTTGCTGTTGTTTGGTTACTCACTATAATGATAAAATGACTCTACTTACATTATTATTGCTTAAGTACTCTTTGCTGGGCTCTAGTAACATTTGTACTATCAACTAGTTCCCTGGCGTTGGCCCTGTCCACCTTGCACTACCACGCTGGGAACAGGAGAGCTATAGACACTGTCCTTACATTATTTAACCAACCACTTTCTTTTAAATACACAAACTTTTTTCTGTGTGAGACTTTTACAAAGCATAAACAGTGTGTGCTAGCTGTGGGCATCAGTCATATTCAACTGCATCACTGTTTCCTCTTTTTCTCATAGGTTGGAGCATCTCAGTGTTATTTTGGCTGCCTCCAACTGGAAAGTACCCACCCTTCTTGCTTGTACCCAGTGGATACAGATGCTTTGTGATATGGAAGTTGTGATTCAACAACTTTCCAGCAAAACTAATAAAATTGATTTAAATAAATGGTGTTTACTTCATCAGCACGTTCAGATGATGCATGCAGAATCTTCTAAGATGGTCCTGAGGGTGATGGACTTGGATAATGTCAGGCAATCTATTGCTGCATTGGAAAAATGGATTATTTGCATTTAAAAACACATTTTATAATGAAAACCCCATATATACCTCTAAACCATATTTAATATCTTATGGCTCAGATATAAAACCTACTCCTGTGTATCAAATTACCCCAGAGGGCCCCGCTTGACCTCTTCCATGATCTGCAGCACTCAGGAGGTTGGAAAGGAACTTTGTTTACAATATGAAAATGTTTATGCCCCTGCTGAAGATATGGTGGGATATGTGGCCTCAGTAGTAAGAGTGGCCAAATATCTCTATCCATTTTATGATTCAAAAACATACCATGGAGACATGTTAATGCCAGATGAAGAGTTTGGTGATGAAGTGCTAGCTTTTTCTGCCTTAAATAAAGACCATTCAGGGTTTTTCTACTGAATGCTACCCTTTCCTCCCCTTTAAAAATGCAGCACCACTATTTGGTGGATACTGAAGCCTCTAAGAATTTCATGAACCAAATCCTAGCTGACTACCTTAAGCTGAGCTACGTACTAGGTATGGTTAGAGGAAGGGCTTCCTAAGTGTTAGGATTTTTGCCCATATTCCCAGCCTGCTTGATTACCTGGTATTGCTAGGGGAAAATTTCCTAAGGTGAAGTGAATCAGAAATTGGTTGGCCTGAGTTTTTGGAGGAACTACGTTCAGGGGATTTTGGGATATTCAACTGGTCATATCTGTCAGGGATCAATCTGGATGAATACTTAAGATCTTATTGGGCGGAGTGGCTGATGAAATAGGGTCATATGATAGTGATTATCTATCAGGTGTACCGATTGAGATCAGTTTGGTTCATCACCAACTGATTGGAAATGAATAGTGAGTTGCAAGGAGAGTGATGTCACCTGCAACTAGAAAATTTATTGGTTGGTGAAGCGACCTGCCATAATGGGTAATAAGTCCCATTACCTAAGCAGGTTGCTAGCCAATTATGGTTGGTTCACTTGGATTGAGAGGAAAACGTTAGGGACACGTTTTACTACTCTTTCTGTTTGAGGTCTCAAGGATGTCCAATGACGGAATCCTAGCCAGGATGGGGAAGACCATTGCTGTCAAGATGAGGAAGGGTGATTCAATGGCAACAGCTGCCGTTTCAGCAAAGAGGTGTCAACCAAGGGTTAGACAGCCAAATCCCCTACTATATAATTCCCTAGGATTTACTATAATACAAACAATTATTATTACTGACATTAACATTATCTACAAAAGCATTATTAGCTACAGTTATAATATCAATTTGGTGTATAGTTAGATTATTATCTTCTATTGTATCATTCCATCTCAAGGATATTATTGCAGAAGGCAATAATTGGAAGACTCTCAGAGAGAAGAGTAAATATTAAGTGGGGATCTAGAGACAAAAGGAACCACAATCAGGGATAGCTGCCAACTGTGTGTTGGGCCAAAAGAGACTGTCACTGGGGTATCTTAATGAGGATCAGGTGGACAAGAATATAGGGAACGATTCCCTATGAGTACAACTTACAGAGTATTTAATTGGAAGTACTGGCCAAAGTGTTGGGCCAAATAATAGTTCAACCTCAACTACAGATAATAGTCTTCATACTATTATAGATTAATACATTCTATACAATGTGACAAATTGCATGAGGAAATTGAACCTGTGCAGTAAAAAGGTTACTGGGTTGACAGCTGATAATCAACCAAGAGTAAATTTTTACAAGTTATTGCTCACTACAGGGGTAGTTGAGTAAAGACTCTATTATAATGTCATATAAAGAAGAAATGCACAAGCTGTGGACCATGATTGTTACTGTGAATCAGAATTCCTTAAACTCAGCGGAATATCAGGAGTTTGAGGCCTTGGAATAATGAGTCGCCAAGGTGGAGAAAGGAGTAGAAAATATAGCTAACTTTGGGAACAAGTTACTCAGCAAAGTAAACTCGTTAAAGAAGAAATAAGGAGACCTCATTTGAGAGGTCCTATTTCTGAAAAATGGAGAAAGAAGCAGATTGCGTTCATTTAAGAAAGTTCAGTGTGGATATTGAGAAATTGATAAAAGAAGTGGAGGACTTGAAAGCTCACAGATGTGCTTGTGAGCCCAATATGGCCAGCGATGCCAAAGAGAGAAGTCCTCGCATGATACTTGGGAAGTTGAATGCCCTGAGAAATATTCTTCCCACCTTTAATGCCATTTTTGAGATGATGCCCAAAGTCACTCCACAAGTTAGCCAAGTAGCCAAACCAAGAGAATCAGCCCAAAATGACTTGGAGGAATTTAGAGCAACACCAAAATTGCCAACATTCCATCAGGATAACGCCCCAGTGTTTTTTTGACTGTTCAACATGACTATGAATGGATATGGGGATTATCAAAAGGCGTTGACAGTCATGAGCTGTCTGGACACTGACTGTCAGGACATAGTGTTACATCATTTGGAGGGGGACAGCTGGTCATATGCCGAGGCAAAGGCGGCCATAATGAAGGAGTTTGGGAGTCTAACCCGCATGTCAAAATGCAAGCAAGAATTTATGGGAATTCAATTCCATAAAAATGAGTCTCTTGCTAGCTTTGAGGATCGATTTTACCAGAAGTCACAGATCCTGGCCAGAGCAAAAGTGTTAGATGACTTTGATGCTAGAATCGCTTTTCAAGCGGCCCTTTGGCCCTATTGCAATTTACATCAAATGATGTCTTCCATGTTTGTGATGGAGATAACTACCTCACAAATGGTAGACAACCTGAAGATTTTGAAAGCGACGTTTGATGCCCTAAATAGAAGCTTCAAGTCTAATTCTGTCCAAAATCTGAATCCCATGAAGGGAAACAAAGGAGCAAAAGAGGCTACCAACTGAACTGTGCCAGGAAATAGCCCAAAGAATTCAGACGGTTAATCAAGAAAGAGAAGGTCTGATATCAGTGTAGTGGGAAAGGACATTTTGACATGCACTGTAAAAAGTCAAAGGATCAGATTAACGTGGTCCAGGTTAAAGAGACAGCAGTTGCCAAAGATTTGGGAAAAGGGCCCACTGCCTAGCCAAGGAACAGTCTAGAGCGGCAGAGAAACCTGTTCCTCCCAATATCATGAATGAAGAAATAGACATTAGCGATCTGTTCATAGATGATGAGTATGATCAGCTATACCAAGTGGTCAACATGGATGTGAATGCCGTGACTAGAGCTGGGGAAAAGAAGATCAACCCCAAAATAATTCAGAAAGTTGCCCGGCCATATGCCCAACAATTGGTGAAGAAGATTAAACTGCCAAGAATCCTGATGAGTTATCAGATGTCCATTTAAATGAGGCCAATCTGTTGATCCCCTCAGCGTGATAAAGGAATTTTTTTCTGAATTATTGGCGCAGATTATTCAAACCCTAGATTCAGCTAATAACGCCGCCATTCACTCAGTAAATACTATATTACAATACTCTGAGTGTACACATATATATATATATATCTAAGTGAATTGAGTAAGGGTGAGGGTGATTGTCGACAGTGGAGCACCCATCAATATTGTGTTGACCAAGCTTTTGAAGAGGATGATCTTCCCAGACTTGGAACACAAGAGAGAGAGAGAGGAACAGTTGGGCTGAACACCACCGTTTCCTGTGGAGCGTATAGTGTGCTGCCACTACAATTCAGATCGTTAGTGGTATCTGCGCCAGCAATAGTTTTGGTAACCAAAACTACAATATACTGATCAGAATGGAGTTCCTACAGAAGTACGGAGTTGAATGTAACTTCAAGGATGATATATTGACCATCCTGGGTCAGACGTTATCAATGGTATACCAGAAGGATGGTGAAGCTTTGTTGAATCAGAGAAAAACTTCATTAATATTATATACAATGATGGAATTGTACCAATTTGATACCAATTAGTTGGTAGGAAGCAACGCGAGATGCTGGTGGAAATCCTAGAAAACTGGGGAATTCCATTAAGGATCAAGAAAGAAAGGACCATACTGGCCTGATTGCAGATAATAGTCAACATAGGGTTGATTTTGGAGATTCTGAAGCTGTTGTATGAGGAAGTCAGAAGCCACTGGAAGAAGTCCAGATTGGAGCCATGGGTGGCTCCTGGGATAATAATATCAGGCCATGGAGAAATACGAGTTCTCCTGGTGAATTTGAGCAAAAAACTGACGAAGATCAAGAAAAAACATAATATCACATTTATTCATTTGATCCCAACAGCCAAATTAAAATGATTCCACAATTTTGGGTCTCTTGATGAAATGGGATTACCAGCTGGGATATCCAAAAGCATCAACCTATTAGTTGATCGAGAGCAGCTCACTGATCTGCCAGAAGGCCAGCAGGAGGAGGTGCTCAAATTATTTGAGAAATATTGGGAAGTGTTCACTCAGGAAGACCATGATTTGTGATGCACACAAGATGTAATTCACAAGGTCAACACCAGGAAAATCTACTGATAAGGATGATACTGATCTGAAGATGAAAGCTGCCAAAGCAGTAGTGGAGGATGAGATCAGCAAACTAGTGAAGCATGAGCTTCTAGTTCTTTCATCAAGTCCCTGGCGAGTCTAATTCTGATCGTGAAGAAGAAGGATGGATTGAACTGGGTGGTACTTTGACTACCAGAGGCTGAACAAAATTAATAAGAAGTATTTATATCTCCTAATGAGGATTGAAAATGCGCTGGATTGATTAGGAGAAGTGAAGTATTTCTCCATGATGGATCTGATCTCAAGATACTGGCAGATTGACTTTCCAGAAGAAGACCAAGAAAAATGCGCGATTATTACAGTGCAGGGGTTATATCAGCCAATGAGGATGTCCCAAGGTCTTTACAATGCACCTGCGACGTTCCAGAGGGCCATGGATGCAAGATTAAGCGACCTGAAGTTGTTTTGCGTCCTGGTATATCTGGACGATATCAATGTGTTCAGTAGAACGTTTACTGATCACCTGCACCACTTGGAAAAATTTTTCAAGAGACTGTTTGCGGCTAACCTGAAGATCAAGGCAAGGAAGTGCCACTTCTTCAAGAAAGAGTTGGAATACTTGGGATTTGTGATCAACTCAAGTGGATTGCAGCTGCAAACCCAGAAGATAGCAGCTATAGAGTGCATGGCTGTACCAAAAAGTGTCTGAGACATCCAAGTATTCCTTGGGATGGTCAGATACTATAGAAGATTAATTTGGGACTTCTCCTGAATAGCTGAGCCTTTATTTCATTTATCAAAAGATCCAAAAAAGGATTTGTTTGAAATGAAAAGGCCCATGACTCCTTCGATGAGGTATGCCAGTATTTGATAGATTTTCCGATTCTAAAATATCTGAACTTTGATTGGGAGCTTATCATTTAAACTGATGCTTTGCTGATGGTAATTGGCGCCATGCTGAGCCAAGTAGACAAACTTGGGGATGAGCATCTGGTGGCATATGTGAGCTGGACACTCTCAGCCGCTGAGAGGAACTACACCGTGACTGAGCGTGAATGCCTTGCAGTCATTTACGCATGTAAGCAGTTTCAGGTGTACATCCACGGAATGCACTTTAAGGTGGTGATGGATCACTCTTTGCTGCGTTGGCTATACAATCTAAGAGAACCGGAAGGATGACTGGCCTGATGGGCACTTAAGCTCCAGGCTTATGATTATGAGATTGTCCACTGAGTGGGGGCTTCTCATCAGAACGCAGATGGCTTATCGTGGTTGCCAATGGTCTAGTTGGTATAACGCAGGTGGATGAGCTATTCCAGAGAATGGCCGAAGGAAGAATTGGGGATGAGCCTCAAGAAATCCAAGTTGCGCTTTGAAAAGTGATGGAAAACACTGAGACTATGGATGGACAAGTACTCAAGACAATCAACGGGAAGCAGCTATTATTCCCAAAACCATCGGAAAGAGCAGTGATAGTACAAGTGGCTCACAAGGTTGTTGGGCATGGAGGTCTGAGGAAAACAACTTACCATATTTACCAGTATTATTACTGGGAATTGATCAACTACGATGTTGCAGATCATCTGGATTGTTGTGTGGAGTGCCAGCTGCACAAACCACACAAGAACACAACTAAATACTGACTGGTCCGCCCTGGATTTTCCTGGCACATGGTGTCCATCGATGTGATGGGACTGCTGGTGATGAGCACAGGAGGAGTCAAGTACATCATAGTTGCCATTGACCATCTGAAAAGATGGGTCAAAACGAAGGCCCTAACCAGAGTAGACGCTACCAGCACTGCAAGATTCATCCTGGATCAAGTAGTATACTGGCATGGAAGTCCGCAAGTCCTATTGAGTGACAATGGGACCAACTTCACATCTCATGTGATCCCAAGGCTAAACAAAATAATGGGGATCTGAGGAGTCATGTCAGTACCATACCAGCCAGAGATGAACGGACTGTTAGAACGGGTCAATGGGATGCTGGCCACAACGCTGAGGAAGCTAATCACAGGGGGAACTTTTGCATGAAGAACATACCTGAGTTCTGTGATGTTTTCTTAAAACATTAGTCATAATACAGCGATGGGAAAGACGCCGTTAGAATTATTATATGGAAGAAAGGCCGCGTTGCCGCCAATATTATATTAGGTGGTGGAACCTATGTCAGGGATGAGTACCGTGCAATACTTGAACCAAATGACAAGTATCCTGATCAATATGCAATCACAAGCATTTGATACAACCTTTAAGAAAAGGATATGAGCGAAATTGATGGATGACAATATCTGACCGGCCTTGGAAGAATATTAAATAGGGGAAAGAGTCGCTTATTGTGATACGCATGGTTTCAGATGAAGAAACAAATTAGATGCGTTGTGGTTGGGTCCGTTTGAAGTAATCACCAAGATGGTGACCAATGCTTATTCCATCAAGAATCTTCTGGATGGAAGAGTTGTAAATTGAGTCCATGCTAAGTATCTAAAGTGTTGGATCAAGGAAAAAAAAAAAGAGTTCTCAAAGGACCAATGAATCATTAAGTTGGTCATGTCATGATGATTAGGTCAAGTTCAAAAAAAGGACCTCTGAACCAATATAGATGGTCAAGTCCAAAAAAGACCTCTGAACCATGGAAAACTGGTAGGTTTAAGTATCCAGGATCCAGTTTGGGGGAAAAGATGGACCTCTGAACTGAAACAAGGTCAAGTCTCATAGAAAGAAAGAAGAATAGAGATAAAAAATTAATAAAAGATATTGGAAAAAAAGAGAGATAATAAACCGCATAGATAAAAAAGCCAATATATTTTTTATAATTTTTATTTTTATTGATTGTCCTCAGTATGGGGATGATTCCACCTATGTTGCCTCTTGGGAGAGGGAGGATGGATCGCAGTAGGAATAAACAGCCCATCAAAATTAATATTTGATCAGATGCTTGAGAGGGTAAGACCTACATGAAACCACTTTCATTGAGCAGATGCTGAGCCCTGAGAAAAAGTGACTAGGGGAAGGGAAATTGAAATGTCAGAATATGCTAATTGCAAAACCCTGGAGTGGGGGAGAAAGCAGCAATTAAGAAAGAGGCAATCAGTGAATAACCCCAAGTAATCCTGATATGGCACCAGAGCCAGAAGATTTGCCTTGAGCGCCTGCTGATGGGCTTCATCAAGGACACCGGACATGTGGGCCATCAACAAAGAAGGATTACTTGATGGGGGTTGTTGAATCATGCCCCCTATCAATGACATCTGTAGAAGATAGCAATGGAAAGCTCTGGAGAAGAGGTAGTTGTGCAGAGAGCAAATTGCATCCTGCAAGCGGTGACTATGGGCTTTATGTAAGATAAAGCTGAATGACCAGTGGAAACCAGGAGAGGATGGAAGCTTCATAGAACAACTTTAAAGAACTTGGCCAGCAAAGCAAAGAGCATAAGTGGCAGTATCCCAATCCAGAAGGTTATCCAGATCAGAGGGATTCAGCGCTAATATCAAAGCCTCAGTGACTTGGGCCCAGAGTTTAGCATAGGGGAGCTTGAAGTGTATGCTGTTACCAATTGAGAGCTCAGAAATCAGAACAGTGGGTTTGTAAAATTGACTGAGTCAGAAGAGGAACTCAGGGAGCAGGTCCAACCTGGCAAAAATCAAATGATCCAGAGCAACTGGCATAATCTCTGGAGCATCTAAAATGATGTTCAGGGCATCAGCAAAAGGAGCTGAATCCAGGAGGGCTTTGAAGTCCAACTCTGGAATTGACTGCAAAGGAAGAGTCAGCTGAGAGTTGTTCAAAATTATGGCCAGCCTGGTTTTGGAGGGATTAGTTACCGTTTTTGGTAATTTGATGGAAGGACTAGCTGCTTAGCCAGACTAGGCGTATGAGTCCTGGAAGGACCATAAAAGAGGTTTAGTTGAGCATCCCGACTCATCTGCTGGAAGAGACGGAGGTCTGGATCAGACAGACTGTTGAGGAGCTTCTGGTAGCGAGATTAAAAATTTGACATATGAGATGGACTAGAGGGGGATGTCGGACTTATATAGAAGTTGACATTATGCACTCTATAATCCATTAGGCTCCAATTTTGGGGAAATTAATCTCAAAATTAATGAGATAAGCTCTCTATGGAAGAATTAAGAATGACTTATGCCAAGAGGTTATGAGTGAAATAACAAGGGCAAATAGAGATAAGTATTTTTAATCAAGCTGTAAAACAAACTTTGATGGCAAGAGTCTCCTGTCTAGGATGAGGAGAAAATCAGGAATTCAAGGACGCTGTACCAAGAATCCTGAATATGACATTGGGTCATATACCCTGACGGGGGAAAAACCAGATCCTGGGACTAATATCATCATGAGTAAATTGATCAGCCTGACATGACAGAAGGTTGTGGGGACCGCGCTCTGAGAAGGCGGTAGCAAGAAGGAAGAGGAAGAATGCCGTATGCCAAAGGTCATCCTGAGCAGCGTTGAGTATTGACAAGTGTACTCCGCCTGAACCAATGAAGTATTTGACCAGGTGTCTGAAGCGGTGTTCTCATGCCCCAGTCCTTTTCTCATTGGAAATCTAGGCAAGAGGGGGAATGTGTTGGGATTTTTGCTCATATTCCCAGCCTGCTAGATTACCTGGTATCGCTAGGGGAAAATTCCCTAAGGTGAAGTGAATCAGAAATCAGTTGGCCTGAGTTTCAGGGGAACTACGTTCAGGGGATTTTAAGATATTCGCCTGGTTGTATCTGTCAGGGATCAATCTGGATGAATACCTAATATCTCATTGGGTGGAGTGGCTGATGAAATAGGGGCATCTGATAGTGATTAACTATCAGGTGTACCAATTGGGATTGGTTGGGTTTCATCACTGACTGATTGGGAATGAATAGTGAGTTGCAAGGAGAGTGATGCCACCTGCAACTAGAAAATCAATTGGTTGGTGAAGTGACCTGCCATAATGTGTAATAAAGACCCATTACCTAAGCAGGTCGCTAGCCAATTATGGTTGGTTCACTTGGATTGAGAGGAAAACGTTAGGGACACGTTTTTTCTGACTCTTTCTGTTTGAGGTCTCAAGGATGTCCAATGACGGAATCCTAGCCAGGATGGGGAAGACCATTGCTGTCAAGATGAGGAAGGGTGATTCAATGGCAACAGCTGCCATTTCATCAAAGAGGTGTCAACCAAGGGTTAGACAGCCAAATCCCCTACTATATAATTCCCTAGGATTTACTATTATACAAACAATTATTATTACTGACATTAGCATTATCTACAAAAGCATTATTAGCTAAAGTTATAATATCAATTTGGTGTATAATTAGACTATCATCTTCTATTGTATCATTTCATATGAAGGATATCATTGCAGAAGACAATAATTGGAAGACTCTCAGAGAGAAGAGTAAATATTAAGTGGGGATCTAGAGACAAAGGAACCACAATAAGGGATAGCTGCTGACTGTGTGTTGGGCCAAAAGAGACTGTCACTGGGGTATCTTAATGAGGATCAGGTGGACAAGAATATAGGGAACGATTCCCTATGAGTACAACTTACAGAGTATTTAATTGGAAGTACTGGCCAAAGTGTTGGGCCAAATAATAGTTCAAACTCAACTACAGATAATAGTCTCCATACTAATATAGATTAATACATTCTATACAACGTGACAAAGTACACAAGGAAATTGAACCTATGCATTAAAAAGGTTACTGGGTTGATGGCCAATAGTCAACCAAGAGTAAATTTTTTACACCAAGGTATTCCATGCTGAAATTTAGGGGTTAGTAGACTATCAAGTTGGAAACTATCATTTGTCCAACCACTTTCAAGCTATCAAAAACTTCTTGTACCCCATTATTTTGGGTGTAGAGTGGTGGCAAAAGTTTGATTTTAGGACTAATCTGAAAGAAAATACCCTATTCCTCACAGTAAATGATGGGTGTACATTAGTAATTCCTTTTTCTGAGGAAAATTCCCTAGGGCTTATTGCCCCACTGGCTCAATATCCACACCCTCAGTCTCACTCTATTGTTGAAGCCCTCACTAGAGGTACCCTTATCTTCTTGTTTGGAGGGTTTGAAATCTTCATTTGATGCAGCTTTAGCTAATGAGTTACCTGCTCATTCAGAGTTTGATTGTGAGTTCAAGCTCACTGTTGGTCTGGTGCGCATATCTTCCCCAACTTACAATTGACTGTATGGGGTGAAGAAGCATTAGATGTTTGATTTAAGGAGCAGTTAGCCAAAGGCGCAATGTTTCAGCGTATCTCCCCTGTATGCTCCCCACTTCTCTTTGTGGAGAAAGCCGATGGGACTTTATGCCCTTACATAGATTATGGGAACCTAACCAATTTTACTGTACCAGACCTCCATCCCATCCCTTTGGATTCTAAGATTGCGCGCTATGTAGAGAAGGCTAAAGTCTTCTCCAGACTGGATTGCCTCAATGCGTTCAATCAGATCTATAATAAGAAGGGACAAGAGTGGTTAACTGCATTTTGTACCAGAAAAGGGATAGAACTAGTTTTAGGTCATGCCCTTTGGGCTTAAAAACTCCCTGGCTATCTTTAAACGCCACATTGATGAAGCTTTGGGGGATCTGCTGAGGGTATGCGCGGTTGCCTACATGGATGATATTCTGTTGTTTTTCCCTGCTCATGAGTCCCATGCAGTACACTTTCAGCAAGTGGTGGAGAGGTTAAGGGTAGCCTGCCTTATGCTAAAGATCAGTAAATGTGGGTTTTTCAAGTACTAGATCACTTTTCTGGGCAACTTTTATGTTTGACCAAGGACATATGATAACTCCAGACAAGGAGAAGGCGATTCATGAGTGGCCTACCCCACTTCAGTAAAGGAATTGAGGGGTTTTTGGGGACGTGTATTTCCTCAAGAAGTTCACATCCAATCTTTCTGAGGTGGCAGCACTCTTATATAAGGCTAGCGGTGCAAAGGTGCTTCAGTAGTCCCCCCATTTTGGAGGATGCTTTTCAAGCAGTGAAGTTCACCCTGTTGTCAACGTCTGTCCTTTACCATGTTGACCTTTCAAAAGTGTTCATTGTGTTTACTGATGCCTCCTACTTCACCATAGTGGCTGCCTTGTTAAAAGTAGTTGAAGATGGTATAGAGCATCCAGTGGGATATTTTTTCCAGGAAAATGTCTTTGCTCGAGTTAAACTACTCTGTTTATGACAAAGAGTTAATAGAAGTGGTGGAAGCGCTGACTTATTGGCGCCATCACTTGCATGGCTCTTCACAACCTTTCTGTGTACATACAGATCACTGTGCCTTACTGTACTACCACGCTCCTCATGTCCTAACTCCACGGCATACTTGATGGCATAAAACCCTTGCCCAATTTGCATTTTCTTATAAGTTCACCAACGGCAAGGAGAATGGGTTGGCGGATGCCTTGAGCCGCAACCCTGCATTAGCTCCTGATACAAAGGAGATAGAGGTTCATAACACCCAGTTGATGGTTCCGCCAGATATGATTGTGTCTCAACTTCCATCACCCCTGGCCAACAGGACAGCGCTCGCTCCTATGGAAATTTGGAGGAATACAGTATGTTCAGGATGGTAGTCTTTTTTCAACCGTTATCAGCTGAATATACTATGGTACTTGCCAAGAGTGCACTAAATCAGGAGGATCTAACCAAAGGTTATCATGTAAAAAATGAGATGATGTGTTTTTAGGGGCGTCTATGGGCTCCTGATGGACCACTTCACCTGGAAACCATCCAGGATCATCATGACGGAATCACTACCAGTCATCCTGAGAAAACAAAGTTTTGGAGTTAGTTCGACACACATACAATTGGAAAGGATTACCTGCTCATGTGGGATGGTATTGTAAAAAGTTCCTGATCTGCAATTAAATGAAAAAAAATTGGCAACCTTTAGAGGGGTTGTTGGTGCCAGTTAAAAAGGCTGAAGGGCTCTTAGTTCCCTATCAGTGGATTTCATTGTGAAATTACCTGTTTCTAATGATTATGATGCCATCATGGTAGTGGTGGACCATTTTTTTTTTTCCCACTTTATTTCTTTTAGAACAACAATAACTGTGTCTGAGATAACTAGGCTCTTCATCACTCATGTATTTGCGCTTCATGGTTTCCCCCAAGAAAATATTAGTGATTGGGGACCTTAGTTTACCTCCATCTTTTGGGAAGAGTTGTGTAAGACTCTCCAGACTTGCCCCTGCCATGCAACTGCCTATCACCCCCGATCAGATTGGCAGACTGAACGAGTAAATCAGTGCCTGGAACAGTTCCTGAGGTGTTACACTGCTGTGGATCATTCAGATTGGGCTTCTCACCTCCCTATGGCCCAGAATAGCTACAACAATACTTTGTATTATTTGATTTATTGTTCCCATTTTTCGCCAACCATGGGTTTAACCCTGCCTTTAACATGGAGCCTAGCTGTTGATCTAAAGTTGAAGCGTTGGTGGACTTTGCCAAGAATATCAAGAAAGTACATCATGGGGTTTCCACAAGTTTGGAGGCAGCTATGTAAGTATATAAGGAGAATGCTGACGGTAAGCAACAAGTGAGTCCAGCATACAAAGAATGGGATCTCGTTGGGTTGGGACCATATAGTACTAAAAAAAGAAGTGGATCTCGTGATGCTTGATGCTCATAACATCCCTATCAAGAAGCCATGCAAAAAGCTGGGTCCAAAGAGAATTGGCCCTTACCACGTGGTTAGAAAGGTGGGCCACGCCTCATACCAATTAGATCTTCCCTCTTCATTTCAGATCTTTTCTGTCTTTCATGAGAGCAAATTGACGTTGTTTAAGGGCCCCCCTCCAGAGACTCCTAAGGATTATCTTATGGATGGGGCGCCAAACTGGAAAGTGGAGGAAATAGTAGCCTCCCGCCATGTTAAAAGAAGGCTTGAGTACCTGTTATTTTGGAAGGGATTAAACACTGCAGAAAAAGTTGGGTACCAGCACATGACTGTGTACATTCCCAAGACCTGATAGAAGCTTTCCACAAGCCTTTCCCCAGGCCTCCAAATCTCAACCAAAGCAAACCATGGCCGCAATAAAGTTGGTCCCAGCCCACAAGGACTTTCCCTGGCGCAAGCCTCTGGAGGAGGGTTGAGCCCCAAAAGGAGGAGAGGGTAATGTCATGGTTAGAAAATGACATCATAATTGAGACCAATGTAAAAGACAAACCAGCATGTCAGAAGGCCAAGAAGGTGAAGTTGGAAGGCCTTCCAGATCTCAAGCATACCATAGATCAACGCTGGGTCAAGGCAAAGTATGCCCAGGTTGGTCCCAAGGATGTAAGAGTTCAGCCCTGCATAACAGCAGGTGAATTAAAATGAACTAGCTTTGCAGTGAATGAATGTGGTTTGATTTAGTTTTTAGGTTAACGGGGACTCAAAACCTGTTTGGTTTTCAAAATTTTAGCTTAAGGCAGCCGTTCCTACAATCAATTTAACTGAGTTCAGTCGATTACCCAGTATATGTTTTGCCTGATGGAAGTATGCGCCTATTGGTGCACCTCAGCTTAGACCCGCTTCCCTCAATTGATTGTTTTTCCAAAATCCTTTAAATATCTTGTGTTAAGACCAATCTCACCCGTTGGTCAACTTCTCTATCAATAAACCCTTTGCTAAGTACAATGTTTCCATATTTTGTTATCTTAGACGTTCCTATGCGCAAACTTATTCATGGAGGTCTTGTGCCACATTAACCTTGTATTTTATCTACAATAAAACTATCCACACATGCATTGTTGGGCCGCCCAGGTTCCCTCCAACATAGGACGCCTACACCTTACTACTCCTTGCACTACGTTGCTGTTATTTGGTTACTCACTCTAACAATAACATGACTTTACCTGCGTTATTATTGCTTAAGTACTCTTTTCTGGGCTCTAGTAACATTTGTAGTATCAACTAGTTCCCTGGCGTTGGCCCTGTCCACCTTGCACTACCACGCTGAGAACAGGAGAACTATAGACACTCTCCTTACAGATATTGTAAATAAAAATACTTAAAAATCTTAAAGAGGAAAAACTGTTTCAATTTGATGTTTTATTAGAGAGGAATTTACTTGAGCTTAACCAGGTGTCAAAACTGTCAATGTGAGTTGCTTTACACAATAGTTTAATTATCATCACTTAAATTTTTATTCCAGTGCATCAACTTGATTTCAGACTTTACAGAGCTAACTATGGAAATGGACTACCAAGTGTTTAGCATGTCCCTGTAGTCACTTCCATACTTAAGCTCATGTTTTTATTGATAATTTATGCACTACTAGTATACAAATATTATGAGGGGGTGGAAGGCGAGTCAGTAGGGCATACGGCTACCAACCTGAAGGTTGCAGGTTCAATTCCCACCCTTTGCACATCGATCTGGGTGCCAGCTGAAGGAAGCTATTGGCGGTTAGTAGGTATAATAACACGAAAACCTTGCCCATGATGTAACCAGAAAAATCTGAGTCCCAATCCGGAGGTGAAAAACTTTCTACGACAGAGTTGACCCCACTCAGGTTTCATGTCAATACTTTCTCTATTTCGGTAATGCCCATCCCCTGGTTGGCTTGCCTCAAATAAATAAAAGTAACAAATATTATAAGTCAATTTGTTATATGGTTTATAATTTCAGTTCAGTAATGTGACAATAAAGGACTTGCCTGACTACTAAATAGCCTTAGTCTCCCATAAGAGGAAGACTAAGGCCAAATAGGTGGCTATAAGGGCCTAGACCCTTGGAAATCAGCCTCTGAATTGATGATAGTAAATAAACCTAAGTTTCACCATTCTAGTAAAGATTTGATAAAATTGAATAAATTTGAGAATATACCAAAGGCTAAAAATATGACAGAAATAGTTTCATAACATCTAAGGTACTTTTTATGACGTTATAGATTAGCCTTGACCTTTATGCTGTAGGTTAAAAATCATTTAAAAAAATTTAAAATTTACACTTCCATTAAGATTTCCTTCTTTGCATTATATAAAATAACTAAGAAAATGTTAGAGAAAGTAAATCATCTACAATATCATATATATAATCTGAAACTACCTTCATTTTAAGATTATCAAGTGTCTGGCTTGAAACTAACATGGGCTACCCCTCTGAGTTTGTAAATGTCATTACATCCATGTAATTACTCTATGAGGCTAAGACCTATCTGCCTATGTTTGTCAGACAATTATAAGTTCAATACTTTAACAAGAGTTTCAGGTTTCAATTTAGGTATCAAACCAAAAATTTCTGGTTGATCCTCAGTGGAACCCACAATTGGGGCAATACTATTGCCCCGATCCTTAGCCAAATCGCCCTATGGCTAGTAACAGGGTTATGCCAAACTTGGAGCAAAATTGGGGTAGTTGTTCTGAGGGTCCTAACTGTCCCCTCTCTAATTTAGTTCAAACATCTATTCCTTGACCACCCCCTTTTATAGCCTTGGAGGGGTTCCACCAGAGGCAAATATTTTTCTGCCCAATGATTGAGTAAAAAATATTTAAACACTGCCTCATGGATATATCCTACCTGACACTAACTCTCCATCGGCCATTCTGTCCAAGAGAGGAGAGTCTTGAGAGCTTCAATAGTTTGAAAGCCCATACTACCAAATTTGGATGCACCCAGCTTATACCAAATCTCCAGTCTGAATCATTTTGAGATTTAATACATTTTGAATACTAAGCATTGAGATATTAATAGATATTGAATCTTGACCCTGGATGCTTATTAATAAAAAACTATCTAATCAACTACCTAGTTTAATTCAAGTAATACAATTTTAAATATAAGTGGTCTTTAAAACCCCCCTGAGAATAATTATCCCACAATAGAGAGTGTTACTTTCCTGCAAATAATTGTTGTAATTCTGGTGTAAAAATGCACCAGCAAGCAACCCAAAAAGCCAGAATTCCAACAAGTGGTGCTCACTACAGGGGGCCTATACACCACAAACTTTCTTAAAAAATAGAGTCTATTGGGTAAATTAACCCTTCTAACCTCCCCGCTGCCATAGAAATAAGGGTAGCTGCTTTGGAACAGCAGCTAGCTAGTGCTCTATCCTGACATAAAAAAGTTGAACAGCACTCCACCCTAGACATCTCAAAAACCCCTTTACACGATAAGTTTACCCCAGGGGAAGGTAGCATTGTCTCATTTCTCTTCATTTATGATTTGGCTATGGAAGGCATGACGGACCATCACAAAATAAGTATATCCTTTCCTTTTTAAGTTGAATGTCCCAAGAGATAGTGGTTCCATATATGGACACCCTTAATACCTGGGCAGAGATTAAGGATATGCTTATGAATGAGTTCAGCTCCCTGCAGAGTTAAAAGAGAAGAAAACAGGTCTTTATGAACCTTAGCCTGAAAGTGGCGAATCATTTGCTTCATTTGTTGATTGGTTATACAGTGAAGCTCAGCCCTTGCTACTCACAAAGATGCTGCCTCTTGATGACGCTATTGCTGCTATTCTGAGTGGGTTGATTTCTTCTTGCCCTTTCTTAGCAAGGCATCTTATCTCAATCAAAAGACATTTAAGGAGCATACGGGATATAAAGGAGGCCTTGTTAGAGATTGCAGATTTTTATGAAGTTGAGACCCCCCAAGGAGTGGTGTTAAAACTGCAAGCCTTAAACATTGAAGTTATCCCCACTATAGCCTGGCAGAAGGAGTCCACGCTGACCCTACTGAGCCCTCCAGTGCTAACTACCTCCAAAGACAGTTCCCGTGGGGTGTCCCAAACTAGACTTCCCTCTTCCATTAAAGGTTGGCCAGAGGGAACCAGGGGTGACAAGGTCAGGATCTCCTCCCTCAGCTGCACCCCCATCAGACATTTGAAATCAGGTGAGTTCTCGCCACCCCCATGCACTCTCTTAAGGTGTCCATCACAGCGGCTCCACCCTCACATCCCTTAAAGCCATCCTCCATAACAACCACAGCCTCCCCTCTGACCACGCACCTAAAGAATTCTTCTTCTCAAGTGGCCCCAAAAGTCAGTGCAGCTAAAATGCTCTCTCCAAAGGCCAAAAGGGTAGATGAGCGACAAAAGGCCCTCTCCTGTGAGAAGAACAAGTTAGTTTCTTAGCCCCCTCTTAGCAACTCTTGGGTATGCATCAACAGCCCCTCTGATGATAAGTCTGGAAGATGTGGTGAAGATATGGGCAATTATGTCCTAGGAGCCCCAATGGAAGTGTAGATACCGGATAGGTTGAGCCCTGAAAATAGATATGGCCATGATACCCCAACGGACCTATCTTCAACTGTAGTTAAGATGTTCAGTGGTGATTGATACTGCAAGTGATGCTGACCAGCTTATTGGTACAGTGATTTGACCAACACATTAGGATCATACCCTCCATACCTTAAATATAGATACCCTGTGATTTCTCAGCGCCTTGCCTCCTCTCACCGTTTGAAGGAGGTTCTTGCCATCCCCCCACTTTTAATAGCACAATAACCAAGGTAGAGGTTGTCATCAATAAGGTGTGATTCCTTGCCATCCTTAATATGAGTGCTCTCATCAAAAGGTTTCTTCAAAGCTCATCAATAAAATTAAGTAGGCGCCTGACATGGGCTATTTGAAAGAGTTTGGAACTGCAGGGCCAAAAACACATGAGCTATTGAAGCCTACTCTTCTCTACCTCATACATATTGGGACGCTCCTCCTGTCCGCGTCCGCTGTGGCATTGGATAATAATGCATACGACCCAATCATTGGCGCTCAATTCATGATTGAGTATGACGGAATTATCAAAATAAAATAGGGATTTCTCTCTCTTCTAAGTTATGAAGTTCCCCTAGTCTTTACCAATGATGAGCCTAAGAAGAAAGATTACACATGCGTAGTTGAGTACCCTTCCTCCACCCACTCCCTACTTTATACCACATCAGAAAGAAAAAACAAAAAAGCTTCCTGACTCCATGGATGCTTCAGAGGGCCTTCCATTATTTTAGAGGAGGTAGTTGTCAAGGCGGGTGAACAAAAGGTGATAGACACTAAGGCTACTGTGAAAATCCCATTAACTACATACTGCACTTAAAAAGCATCGAGGGGATAAGCCCTTTGGAACATCAGGTGTTGCCAGGTATCCTAGACCCTGTTTACCAGCGACCCATCAATCTTTTGCTGGGGAATCTTACTGACAAGGACATGGTTGTAAAGAAGCATTAGGAAATTGGAAAATCCTTGCTGATTCTAATTGAGGACATCTGAAAAGACTATTATATTGGGTCTATGTTAGACATGGGCTTACCTGCTGATCAATTATTATGCACCTTGCCTAATGTACAAATTTCAGATGATTTAACTCCCACTAAGCTTGACAAGTTCATACTCTACTGGAGTCCTATAGTGACAACTTCTCCAAATCTGATACGACTATGGGCATATGAAGGACTGGAGCCACACCATTGATGTTGGTGATGCATATTTTTGGGAAGTTATATGACTGGATGATATGCTACCCATACCGGCAGATCAGAGGGAAAATTGAGACGATTCTTGAGGTTTACAGAAAAGGTTATATGAATAATAATCAATTGAATTGTCAGCTATTTGGTGAATCGAGGGGAATTAGGCTGAGATTTGATATGAACTAGAGCTTCTAGAAAAGGGAAGATGAATAGAAGACTACCAAGCTGAGGATGTATCCGGCTTGATGGAACCGAGATATGAAGAGTCACATGGAAGATTATAGAGTAGATCTTTTCCTGGTGATTAAGCAGTTGCAGATAAGTCTACGATTTAAATTAAATAAAGGTCAAAATAAGGGGCGGTAGCTTTATATATAGTTTATCAAGTTTTATTAGAAAGTTGGAAATCTTCATAGCATCTGATTTGGTTGCTCAGGGGCTAATACCCTGTGCAAACTGACTTGGTGGATTTAAGCCTATATGCCAAGAACTAACACGCAACCTATTCATTCTAAGCCCTATTGGAAACCAAAAGTTGAGGAGCACCAGATGAGGATGGAGCTTAAACAGTTATTGGACGTGGGGCTTCTGTTGCCTTCTAAAAGCCCTTTTCATCTTCTCTCTTGCGTATAAAGAAGAAGAATGGAGGTCATTGGATAGTTATGAACTACCACAAACTTATCAACCTCACCAAAAAGGATAGTTACCTTATCCCTTTGAATTTATGATGCACTAACTCAGCTTTCTTGATACAAGGTCTTCTCCACCATGTATCTAGCTAGTGGATACTGGCAGATGGACCTTTCTCCACAAGACCAGGAGAAATGTGCGCTCATCTATAGTGAAGGCCTATATCAGCCAACCCAGCTACCTCAGGAGTTGTGCAATGCGCCTGCCACTTTCCAGCGGGCCATGGATCAAATTTTCAGGAACTTAAGTTGAATTGTGTGATCATCTATCTTGACAGCATCACCATTTTCTCTAAAACCTTCAACAAGCATCTCGCACATCTGAAGGAAGTTTTTCAACTCTTGCTGGCATTCAACATAATGCGGTAGCTCTCTAAATGTAATTTTTTCAGAGAAATCGGATTTTATGGGACACGCCATCTCAAAAGATGGGATTCACCCTCTTCACAATAAAGTTAAAGCTATCGCCAAGATGCCTGCGCCAAAAACCCTACATGATATCCAGGTGTTCCTGGGCATGATGAGGTGCTACCATCATTCATCCATAAATTTACTCAGCTTAGTGAGCCCCTCATACGCCTTTTGACTAAGAACAAACTTCTCCATTGGGGAGCGGAACAAAAGTCTGCAATTGAAATGCTAAAAAGGTTGTTGCAGCATTGGCCAATCCTACGCCATCATGGTTATAGTAAACCCTTCATGCTGTTTACCAATGCCTCTGACTATGCTGTTGGAGCTATCTTGTCTCAATTGGATGATCATGGGGTTGATCATCCCATTTTGTACTTCATCAAGATGCTTTCTAAGGCATAACGTAACTATAGAGTCACTGAAGAAGGAGTGCCTTGCCATCCTGCTCACTGTCAAATATTACCGACCTTTCCTATATGAGACCTCATTCACAGTAGTTACTGGCCACGCCTCTCTAAATTGGTTACAGAATATGAAAGGTCCAACTGGGAGTTTGGCACGCTGGGCTTTGAAGCTTCAGCACTATGACATGACTATTGAGCACTGAGCTGGGATGCGTCACATGAATGCTGATGGGTTGACCTGAATACCAGTCCTTTAATTAAACAATAGTGAAGTTGAGAAGCTACATGACCTCCCAATGACCCCTGACACTTGAAAGGATGTGGATGAACCCGTTCAGAAGATTCTAGCTCAACACTCACGCAACACTAAAGTGGATGATGGGAAGCTATACAAAAAAGCAGGGATAAACTGGTTGCCCTACCTCCAACCATCAAAGCAATACCTGTCATTATGGAGGCTCATGCAATCCTTGGCATAGCGGAGTTCAGAAAACTTATGAGTGGGTAAAAAAAACGCTACTACTGGGAGGGATTCATGGAGACCATCATCAAAGTCCTGGATGCTTGTATGACATGTAAGTACAATACAGGTTCAAAATCTGGTATCAATATTAATCAACACACCTCAACAGCCCTTCCACAAATAAGCTTAGATGTGGTTGGCCCCCTACCACAAACAACGGGTGGAAATCAGTATATATTAGTAGGGATTGATCACTTTACCAAATGGGTTGAGGCTGTGGCTCTTCCAGATCAGCCAACCAAGGCCACTGCCACTTTCCTCAACTAGTGTATATTTACTCGCCATGGTTGCCCCCAGGTTCTTCTCTGTGATAATGGGAAAAACTTCACCTCCAGAGTGATTAAAATTCTTGCTACCTTTATGAGAACCCATTAACTTTTTCTCACCCCTTACAAATCTTTCACCAATGGTACTTTTGAAAGAGCTAATGGAACCTTAGTCTCTATCTTAGCAAGATGGCCTCTTCAGACCCTATTCACTAAAATATGTACTTACCCAGTGCCCTCATGGCCTAAAGTATTAGTTAACACTGAATCCTCAAAATATCTCCTTTCTGTGTGTTGAGTGGACGGGAACATGGGGTGCCAGCATTATTAGTCAAAGAAAACTTTACTGATAGAACTGATCCTGAGCAAGCCTTAAGAAGTTGGCCCAGCAAATCATTCAATTACAATTAGAGGCCATGACTAATTTGGCCAAAACTGTTACAAAAGAGGGTCAAGCCAATAATGAGCTCTGGCTTCTCTTCCTTCCTTCCTTCCTTCCTTCCAAATACCTGACTTGGTGATGTACTACCATAATTGTATCACAATGAAATGAAGAAACTCAGGTTTATTTGTAAAGAACCTTTTATAGTCATTTACAAGTGAGGGTTTGAGTACTTCATCAAATCCCTTGCTAAATGAGTCACTGTTAACTGAGCCCATGTCCAGTTATTGTGACCTTATTCTACCCTAACACCCTTGAAGGGGGTGATGTCAGTAAATCATAAGTCTGATACTACAATAAGAGTGTTTCAGGTTGCTAATTTATGTAGCATCAGCCAAAATACCTGGTCAATTCTTGGTTGAATCCCACGATTGGGTTAACTATTGCCTCAATACTTGGCCGAATCACCCTATGGTTAGTTATAGGGTTATGCCAAACTTGGGGCAAAATTGGGGGAGTTGTTCCGAGGGTCATCTCCATCCTCTCTCTAATTTAGTTTAAACACCTACTATGCGACCATACCCTTTTATAGCCGTGGAGGGGGTTTCACTAAGGGCAAATTTTTTTCCCAACCGATTGATAGGTCAAATATATTAAATCACTGCCTCACAGATATATCCTACCTTCTACTGACCCTCCATGGCCTTTCTGTCCAAGCAAGGTGAGTTTCAAGAACTTCTATAGGTCAAAAGAATATATAACCAAATCTGGATGCACCCAGTTTATATCAAATCTTCAATTTTAACTCACTTCAAGCTTAGATACTTTTTAAATACTAAACATCGAGATATCAATAGTGTTTGCTTCTTGACCCTGGAGAATATTAATAAAACTTATAAAATCAACCATTTAGCTTAGTTCAAGTTTATTTTTTATTTAACTGAGACAAGCCGACCAGGGGATGGTCATTACCAATTCTTGAACGAGCTAAAACTTAAAAATAAAATAAAATAAAATAAAAATAAATTTGAAACAAGATAGACAGATCTGATCAAACCGATGCAAAATTCAAACAAAACACACCAACCAAGTCAGAAGCGGAAACTGCTATACATCAATGGCAGTGGGTGAAGGGGGATAAGAAAGCTCTTCTTCCTCATCTGTTGTGGACATGTAGTGGCACAAAGCTGATAGCATTGGTGTGGGCGCATCATGAAAATGGGGGTCAAGATAACAAATGGGTGCTTGAAACTCAATGTGTGCAATAAGGAGGGTGTAAATATAGCCTGTAAGCGCTTTTTATGCCTCAAGGCGTACTTTAGGTAGGGTGGCGATGGTTGCAAGGTTGTTGCAGGTAATGCGGATCTTTGGGCTAAACTTTGCAACCACTGCAACTTTTTGAACTACTGAATTTGCTGCCTGATAGTATTAGAGATGGTATTTTTTTCTTTTTTGGATGAATGGTACTAGGTAGGATAGAAGGTGGCAGTCCTGTAGCCAGTAATCAAAAGGATTTTGCAACAGCTTTATGGGTTGGGTGGCATTTGGGGACGAAACTGCCTCTTCAGCTAGTTGGTGATCACTTTTGAATTGGGTGGCATCAGGGCGAGGCACATAATGGCGCTTTGGGAATTGGGCCGCATAGTCTAGTATTGAGGTACATTTTTAATGGAGGGGGCCCATCCCATTCAGATTCAGGAATAGGCTCACCAAAATTATCAATCTCAACC